>JARQOD010003272.1:0-66973 GCA_033576555.1 Oophaga sylvatica | reverse complement strand
TTTTGTTTGTCAGTTAAACTCGTTGATACTATATGGAAATTTAATTAGGATAAATCTATCCTGAAGTGTTTGCTGCTTGCCGTTCTCAATTCTCTATTTAATGTCTTTTTGAGCGCTCAGAACGAAATGAAACTGTCCACAACTAGAGTTGAGCGATACTGCTCGATATCTAAAAATATCGATCGGAATGGTATCGCCGATATCGCTAAATATCGGCGATATCCGATTCCGATACCGGAAGTCCCATGTAAGTCTATGGGAACAAAATATCGCAACTAAAAAAAACCTTTATTTCCTTGTAAACACTAAATATACACACATAGAATACATATATATATATATATATATACATGTCATTGTGACATATATATAATATACATATATTTATAGTTTATACACTTCTACATAGTAAAATAGCCTCTGATTCAATTGCCGGGTAAAGCCGGCTTTTGTGAAAAGACAGAAGCACCCGACATGAAATGACACTTGGTTTACATAGAGTTAACCATGTCTTTTCATGTTGTTTGCTATCTGATTTGCACAAACAATTACATCAGTCTATGTGTGCAAAATTTCACACCTGTAGGGGTTAATTAAAGGTGTAAATTCGTTGTAAAAAAACGGACTTTTTTGCTACGAATTTACACCTTTAATTAACCCCTACAGGTGTGAAATTTTGCACACATAGACTGATGTAATTGTTTGTGCAAATCAGATAGCAAAGGACATGAAAAGACATGGTTAACCCTATGTACACCAAGTGTCATTTCATGTCGGGTTCTGCATTTTCACAAAAGCCGGCAATTGAATTAGCGGCTATTATACTATGTAGAAGTGTATGAACTATAAATATAAATATATATATATAATATGTGTCACAAATTGAATGACATGTATTATATATATATATATATATATATATGAGGTGTAAAATTGTTTAAAAAAAATGCGTGGGCTCCCGCCCTATTTTCGCAACCAGACAGACAAAGCCAGTGAGTGGTGGCAGATAATAATAGCCCAGAGAGGGACCATTATTTTTGCCCCCCCCCCGGCTACTAACATCTGCCCCAGACACCCCAGAAAAGACAAATCTATAATTAGATTCGCCCTTTCTGGCACTTTGCCCGTCTATTCCCATTGCCCTGTAGCGGTGGCGAATGGGTTAATATGGGGTTAAAGCCACCTTGCAATTGAAAGGTGACCTTAAGCCAGGTTAATAATTGAGAGCTGTCAATTAGACAACTATCAATTATTAATCCTATTGCATGAAATAAAAATAAAACACACACACTTTAATTAAAAATCATTTTAATGAAATAAAGACACATGTTTTTGACCATCTTTTATTTGACTGCAAAAACCATTTCCTGTAATAAAAATAAAATAAAAAAGCAAAAATATTCTTACCTATCCCATGCACAGTCAGGTCCCACGGTGTAATCCTTCAGAAAGGGTTAATGTTTACTGCAGGGACCGCAGCTAATGCTGCAGCCTCACAGTAAACCCCCAAATGAATGAGCTCCTCTCCTGGCTGACAGGAGAGGAAGTGGAAAGCTTAATTGATTGCTTTCCACTTTCACTTCAGGTCAGCCAGGGACACAATCAGTGACGTCAGAGGGAACTGGTTAACAAAAATAGGGGATCCCCTCGAAAAAAATTGGCGTGGGGTCCCCCCTATTTTTGTTAACCAGCCAGATGAAGCAGACCGCTGAGGCCTGGATTTTCAGGCTGTTAAGGAGCCAAGATCCATGGACCTTGCCAGCCTGATAATACCAGGCCACAGCAGTCTGCATATCTTGGCTGATTAACAAAAATAGGGGATCCCCTCGAAAAAAATTGGCGTGGGGTCCCCCCTATTTCTGTTAACCAGCCAGATGAAGCAGACCGCTGAGGCCTGGATTTTCAGGCTGTTAAGGAGCCAAGAACCATGGACCTTGCCAGCCTGATAATACCAGGCCACAGCAGTCTGCATATCTTGGCTGATTAACAAAAATAGGGGATCCCCTCGAAAAAAATTGGCGTGGGGTCCCCCCTATTTTTGTTAACCAGCCAGATGAAGCAGACTGCTGAGGCCTGGTTTTTCAGGCTGGTAAGGATCCAATATCCATGGACCTTGCAAGCCTGATAATACCAGGCCACAGCAGTCTGCTTAGCTTGGCTGGTTAACAAAAATAGGGGATCCCCTCGAAAAAAAAACGGCGTAGGGGTCCCCCTATTTTTGTTAACCAGCCAAGTAAAATGCAGACTGCTGCGGCCTGGTATTAAAAGACTGTCAAGGCCCATGGATTTTGGCCCTCAACAGCCTGATAATACCAGGCTACAGCAGCCCCACATTTGGCGCATCAAAAGATGTGCCAATTGTGGCACTTTACCTGGCTCTTCCCACTGCCCTGTAGCGGTGGCAAGTGGGGTAATAAGGGGTTAATGTCACCGTTGATTGCACGGTGACAATAAGCCCGGTTAATAATGGATAGGCGTCAATAAGACACCGATCCATTATTAATCCCAAAGTTTTTAAATGTATAAAAAAAAGACAAAGCAAGAAAAAAGTCTTTTAATGAAATAAGAGACAACACAGTTTTCATTTCTTTTATTATACTCTCATTCCTGCGACGCCATCGATCTCCTGTAAAAAAAGGAAAAAAACAAACCAACAGTATACCACCTGTCCGACGCAGTCCATAGTAACGACAGTCCCACGACGATCCAGCTATGCTACATCGCAATGACAGGCAGAGCCTGTCATCGCGACGCAGCACAGCTGATTACCTGCTTCCCCGGCGGTGACATCATCGGACTGACTGCTTTACGGCCGGGATTACCCAGCAGTCACTGCAGTTATCGCGAGAAACTGCATGTGACCGCCGGGGAAAGAGATGGCGGCCATCAAGCAGTCCAGGCGTGACCCCGGAGATCTTTGCCAGGTAAGTGCCGCTGACTCCTGACAGACCCGACCGACGGACACTGACAGTGACAGTGACAATTCCGATTCCGGTATCCGATAAGATGACAATATCGGAACTCGGAATCGAAAGCCCGATACAGCTAATATCGGCCGATACCCGATATTTGCAGTATCGTATCGCTCAACACTATCCACAACGGAAGTGTCAGTATACAGTTCGTCAAGACTACTCATTTATTATTCATTCAAGGTTTTATACGTTTACAAAAAGGGGCTGGTTAGTCAATTAACATACAATTAAAAGCTGCTAGATTATTGGCTGTTCTAGTGTAAGTATGATAATTATGATAATTATGATAAAAGGCTGAAGTTGCAGATTTATTGTTTTATATTCTTTTGCCCTAGTTTTATTGCATGACTATAAAGTAAACAACAGATATCTAATAAGACTCTATGTACTTGTTCCTTATGAAGGCCAGATTCATTTAAAACGACTGATTATAGCTGGCATAGATATATGTGAGCACAGGATTTTAGCAAGTGAGATCTATCTAACTGTGAATGCATATATGTGAATATACTTTGAATATATGGAATACATATATATTTCCATGACAGTCCCCCCTTAGATACCACTTGCCCTAAAAACCTGCTCCTGGCCCAAAGCGCTGCAACTCTTTTGTGCTGCCGGCGAGTTGAGACTATGCCTTGCGCATGCCTCCCCCACCGAATACAGACTTTTCGCAAATGGGCGGTCAGGAGGACGGTCCCTGTCGGGGGTTTATGTGTTTGCAATCATAGTCTTTTATTTAACTGCATGCTCAGAAAAAAACGTGTGTATTCTTCATCAGGTAGGTCATCTGTTTGGTTAGTCAGAGCATCAACGACATCCTTCGTGGCTTAGGTGTCTCTCCTGGTACGGGAGGTTCCTTGCAATGCGATACGTGGATCCAAACAGGCTTTCCCTCTAGTTACACAGAGGTTGGTGTCATCTGGGGCTCTTGGACAGGACCATCAAATCTAGCAGTGAAGAGAAAAAGTCGAGAATGGACATTAGTTTTTGACCAATTCAATTACATAAGTGTTATGATTTGGTAGCTGAGGAGAGCAGGCAAAAAAGGCAATACACCAGAGAGGTTGGAATCTATGGGATTGCAGTACCCTGACTAACCACCACAACTAAAGGCAGCCGTGGAGCGTACCTACGTTGGTCCTAGACGCCTCGTCACAGCCTGAGAAGCTAACTACACCTAAAGATAGAAAGAGGAAAGCTATCTGCCCCGGAGCAGATCCCCAAAGAACATAGAAAGCCCCCAAACATGTAATGGCGGTTAGACAAGAAGAAATACTGACACAGACAGAAAATAGTATGAGCAAACGTTGGGGCCCAAATTTCCTAAATAGAAAAGGATAGGAAGGGCACTTACTGCAATCCCAAAAAACCCTGAAAAGTACCAACTCTACTAATTACAAAAACACCTGAGATCACACGACCTCTACCACCTAAATTAGTTCTCTGGTGTAACAAAAACTAAACAGCAGCCACTGAAAAAAACTGGAAAAGGCAAATGAAAAAACAACAGTGGCTGAACTAAACTGAGAGGAGCACAAGCCCCGGAGGGGACCCGGCAGACCCCCACAGAAGTGCAGGACAAAATGCAAAAAACAAGCACCAAAAAACTAAAAGAAGAAAATGTCTTATCTGTTAGCAGAAGATGCAGGCACGAAACAGCAAGCTACAAAGTGAACAGGAATCAAAGATGAGACCAGAACAATTGATCACCGGCAACCCTGATGGGAGGGAACCTCCTTTATATAAGACCAGTCAGTAACACCTGATCTCCAATCTTCACAATCTTCATTGGATAGTTCAGTACTGTTTGTAACCACCAGAGGGAGCTTCTGCTCAGAATTCATTTCTAGCCCATTCACAACACATAAGCAAACAAGATATCATTTTGCATATTCTGCTGCTGAGGGAAGAATGTACGTAACTTGGGTCTCTGGGAGTGTGCCTTACGCTAAACAGTGCAATTGGGAGTGTGTCATGCCATGGTTTGCGTGTCTCTTGGGCAATTTTTAACATTCTATTCTTAAGTGTTCCGTTCAGTTTTTCTACCTTCCTGCTGCTCTGGGTGGTAAGGAGTATGTAGGCCTAAATCTGACCGTACTGCTAATCAGGTCTTGTGTGTCAGATTTGCTGTGAATGCGGGTCCTGATCACTTTCTATCATTTCTGGAACCCCGTATCTGCACACTATTTTCCGAAAGTAGCTTCTTTGCAGCAGTCTTTGCTGACTTGGAAGGCTTCTGTTCATCTTGAAAATACTTCTTTGACCACAATGGCGTATTTGAATCCTTCACTTGGCGATATCTGGATGTGGTCTATCTGGATCCTTTGAAGCTGGTAGAGTGGTCTTTCCAGATGAAGTGAGGGGGACTTTCTTCCATACGTCCAGGCTTGCATTTGCCGCAGGTCAGACAGCTGCTGGTGAATTTGGCTGTTAGGGTGGAGATCCCTGAAGAGAAACAGTAAGCACCAATCAGATCATTCATCTGTGTCTTTGATATGTGGGTGTGGGTCCATGTGCCCATTGAACCACCATAGGGTGCATACTTTGTGGTAGGCAGAGTTTGAAGTCTATTATTGATACCCTTTCCCTTACATGTTGTTTTTTTCGCATTCAGCTCTTCTTCTCCTTTTGGAGCTTGGTCTTGCAACTTCTTGAGCAGATCCCAGGACGTCTTTTTGTCAGGTTTCTTGTCTTCAGTCGTCATGTAGTAGCCGTCCGGCTCTACGACCTCTCCCACTTCTCCATGCTGTCTTCCTTTGGCCGCTTCTTTGGCTGCCATGTCCGCCATGTTATTGCCTCACGCCTCTTCTGTTCTCAGTTTTCCATGCACTTTGATTTTTCAAATTGCCACCATTTTGGAAGTTGGAGTACACCCAGCAGGTCCCTGAAGGCTCCATGATGTTTCACGGTTGTCCCGTTTGCTGTGATGAAGTCCCTTGTAGCCCAGATGGGCCCAAAGTCATGTGCTATGCCATGCGAGTACCTGTAGTCGGTGTAGATGTTTGCAGTCTTGCCTTCTGCCATCTGGCAGGCCTTCGTCAGCGCTATCAGTTCTGCTTCCTGGGCTGACAGGCTAGGTGACAGACTTCTGGACCACAGGATTTCTTGATTGCTGGTCACTGCACTTCCTGTGTTGAAACTTCTTCATCATCTGCAAATCTGGAGCCATCCAAGTAGAGGATAAATTCTGTAAATTTTGTTCTGGAAAGTCCATATTGTATCCCCCCTTGGGAGTGGGAGTAGAGTGGCCGGGCTGCGGACTGTAGGTCTGGAGACGGTGACATTATGAGACAAAGGCGATAGAGGCGCCACAAAGATGTCTGGCGGTGGGGAGATTATTGTTGGTTGAGCTTGATTGAAGATTGCCAAGATGTCATGTGGAGTGAGAATTTCCAGTGGCTGTCCAAGAGTGATGTCAGGAACCTTGTCCAGGAGGGTGTGTGCTGCAGATACTGCCATCAGGCAGGAGGGTGCTCCTCTTGCAACTGGATCCAAGGGGCTGAGAGGCAGCCGAAAAGTCTCTGTTTTCCCCTGTGAATCCATATTAGGACTCCAGTAGCATGACCTTCTTTCTTCCATCAGGTAGACGGAAAGACTTCTCGTAGTCAGGTAGGCCTGGTATTGGCGCTGAGACTGTGGAGTTCTTCTAATCTCCTGAATGGGTTAAAGGCTGCGTCTGATAGAAGGAGCGGGGTTATGTTGATACAAGCGCACAGAGGCTGCATTAGGACTGAGGCATCAGGGATCCAGGTTCTGCAATATGACACTAGACCAGGGAAGGCCTGCAGCATTCTTGGAGTTGTTGGGGGAGCCATCTTCTCCACAGTGGTCTTCCAGTCTTTTGACATATGTTTCGTCTGGTGGGCAATACAGTGTCCCAGGGATGTAACTTGCTTCTGACATCACTGGACTTTGTTCTTCCAGACCTTGCGTTGCTGTTCTTCCAGGTAGAGTAGGAGAGACAAGGAATAGACTGTGCAGGTGTCGATGTCAACCACAGAAAAGAGAAGGTCATCCATGTGTTGTAGAAGAGTGACTCTTGCATATTCTGCAATCCAGTTGACGAGGATGGAGGACATTGTCTTGGTGAAACTTGAAGGGCTTGTTTTGAGCACCTTGAGGCAACACTGTCCATATGCACTGCACTGGTGCGTGAAGGCAGGCCTCCAGGTGGAGGAGAAACACTGAAGAAGGTACTGGCCAGGCTGATCACCGTGAATACCGTTGCGGTGACTGGGACTTTTGAGAGCAGAGTGTGCGGGTTCAGCACTGTTGGGGTTTCAAATACTGTACCCTCTTTCACGGCCTCCAGACCTGGAAACCATTCTGAACTCAGTGGGGTTTACAGTCTTTTTCTTCATTGTGGAAAGCTGGTATTGATTCCGATGGGCGAGGCAGCCCAGTTTGGCCTTGTCCTTCAGTATGCGGCAGGGGACTCCCATCTGCCGGCGCAGAGCTGGCGGGAAAACAAGCCGTCTACTAGGATCCACATCATGAGAGATGACGACCAGCTGGCATTCTTGTTCTCCACCAAGACAGTCACTGTGTTAGCACCTGCTCTGGTCACAGGGGGTCTTCTTGTTGGGACGTCTCCTTAACCGGCTGCTTTTTTCTCAGCACGGGCCATCAGTTGTTTCTTTTTCTCCAGCTCGGTCTCAGGTCAGTATTTGTGCACAAGTTTGAATAGCTGAGTGGCTTTTTGCTGGTCTAGGGCCTGGGTGAACTGGTTGATTGCAGGGGGCACCTCCTGGTGCTTGCAAAAGATGAACCTCTGGCGTTGGAGCCGGATGAGGTGTTGCCATTCCATGAAGCGAGTAGGGTCCTTCTTGAGTTGAATATCCTGGCCAATGTCAAAGTTCTCATGCAGTCTTCGTAGGCGAGTTAACTTAGACCTTCAGTTGGTCAGAGACATCTTGACTCTGGGTGATGGAGTGGCTTTTCTGGTATTATGTCCAGCACCTCCTGTGATAGGTCTGCAGTGTGGTTGTTCCTGTTTCTTCTTGGGTCAGGGGTGAAGAAAGTGTCATGGTCCCATCTTTCTGGAACACTCTGGTCGCTTTCAGCTTCTGCAGTAAGTCCACTCCCAATAGGTTGAGGGTGCAGGTCCACACGCTCAGGGGCTTCATAATCTGGAAATATCTGACTTGACCATCAATTCCCATGCAGGAAGCAGAAGATTCTGATAGATAGGTGAGGTTGCGGAGTTCCACAAGAAAAGATCTGACTACGCCATCCACTCTCAGGATATTGGTCCCACTGGTGGGGTTCCCTGTGGACTTGGTGTGCTCTTGTCCTATGGACGGGGTTCTTCACTGCTTTCTGTGTTTCTTCTTCTTCTTTGCGAAGTCGGTGTTCTGCACCGGTTCCGGAAATGACCAAACTCGCCACAGTTGTAACACCGGACATCCCTTCTGTCCCAGCGGGACTCAAACCTTTAAGCTACTGCGAGCAGGGTATCCATTGCTATTGACGTGTACTCAGCCCTGGCTACTACCAGTGGTTTCCTGATTGGTTCTCTCAGTCCATGCACAAAAGCCTGTGCCAACATCCGTCTGTGTGTCTGATCATGGGTAATGAGGCCCAAATCTTGAAACACTTGCATTACTCTGTCATGGAACTTCTCCACAGACTCTGTCTTGTCTTGACTCATGTCATGTAGGCTGAGAGTTTGTCCTGTCAGTCTGCTTTTGGCCCATTCTCTGAGTTGCTCAATTAGCTTTGGTCCTGTCTCCCAGGCATACGCATCTAACTCTGTTGGAAGCTTGAAGTGTTCTCTCATAATTGGCCAGAATGCATCACCTGCTTTTATTTCCATTACGGTCCAGAGATCAATCCAGGCTGCTGCATACGTTCGCTGGATCTGCTGCATTTTTTGGCAAAATGGCATGGGGTGTATCCCTGGGTCTGGCAGCATACTGATCACCTGGCTTGGGATGAAGGGCTCATAGGATGGTGCCTCTACCTGTCCCTGCTCTATTGGTGCTTGTGTGTTTTCTTCCCTAGTATTGGGCAGCATGTGTGACGTTGCATCTTCATCTTCATCAGATAAGAAGTGACATGGTGTACTTGGTGCATACACTGGGTGAGATTTGGGCTTAAAAGTTGTCTTGCTGCATGGGGATTTCCCACTTCCTTGCTGAGGCTGCGGTGGATCAGTGTCATGGTTCCATGCTGGTAGCCCTGCTCGGCACTGAGGTTCCTCATTTGTGTCTGTAGCTACACTACCCCCCTGTGATGCCCTAGCTGTGGGCTCTGCTAGTTTTTGTGTCTGGGGGCTACCTGCAACGTTTTGTGTAGGGAGATTAGCACTTTCTTCTCCTGATATAATGACTAGCAATGTTTGTACTGTGCTTGGGATAGACAGGGTGCCCTGTGCTGGAGACACTGAATACAGGGACACCACATTGCTTTGATTGGGCGTTGACCCAGTTGATAACGAAGTAGAAAAAAGAGGAAGAGAAGGGGGGTGTGAGGGAGGAGCGAGAGAAAGAGGAGGGGAGAGAGATGGAGGGGAGTGTGAAGAAGAGGTGGAATGTGCCTGAGAGGAGGAGGAAGGAGGAGAGCAAGCATGAGCAGGTGGGTGTGATGTGGGAGGAGAAAGGGAGGAAAAGGAAAGAGGGGAGTGAGAGAAGAGTGAAAGGGGAAAAGAGAGAAAGATGGAGGAGAGAGAGGAGAAAGATGGAGGGGAGAAGTAGAAGAAGATGAATAAGAAGATTTGAGAGTTGGAGAGGAAGAGATAGAAGAAGAGGAAGATGAAGAAAATGGATATGTCAGAGATGTGAGGGAGGGGAAAGAAGGAATGAGAGGGATGGCAGCGAGGAAAGAGGAGAAAAGTCTGAAGAAGAAGGAGAAAGGGACTGAGAGAAGAAAAAGGAGAGGGTGTCCCCCCTGTGGGTATCCGCCGCTTCTTGCAGCGTAGGAGGGTTTACAGGCCGGGTGCCAAACGGTGGTTCCGTGGCGATCGGGTCGCTTCCGTGGGGGGAGAGCTCTGACTGCTCCATCCCTTCCCACTTCTGCTCGTCGTGTCCATTAGCCATCTCTGCCAAGTCACATGTGTCATTAGCATCTGGAGAGGGCCCTCTTTTGTAGTGAGGCGGGACCTTCGTGTTAGTTTCCGCACACTGAGGAGGATGAGGAGGCGGAACTCCAGAGCTGTGGGGCACGATGTTACATTGCAGTACCATTTACATGGGCGGCCATCGTTTTCACGCCACTGAGTGAGTGACACCCACGAAGAGCACGCCCTTCTTCTTCACCAGTGCCTCGTCGTGACGCAGATATGGAGGAAAAATGGCAAATACATTCCCTGATGATTTTAGCAATTCTCAAGCACAAAACCAGTGCAATTCAGGCACACAGGACTCGCTTTATAGCGAGCTACAGAATCCTGTTCGTGACGCCCAAGTTGAGTCGCACAGAGCCAGAGGTTTTCGGGGTACTCGGCACCGAGCCCGTCGACTTCTATGGGGTATGTCACGTCTTTACCCGGCAATTGAATTAGAGTCGATTTTACTATGTAGAAGTGTATAAACTATAAATATATGTATATATATATTGTCACAATGACATGTATATATATATATTATATGTATTCAATGTGTGTATATTTTGTGTTTACAACGAAAGAAAGGGTTTTTTTTGTTGCGATATTTTGTTCCCATAGACTTACATGGGACTTCCGGTATCGAAATCGGATATCGACGATATTTAGTGCTATCGGCGATACAATTTCGATACGATATTTTTAGATATCGAGCAATATCGCTCAACACTACTCTTGAGATGGGATGGTTGAAACAAAAATGCCTTCTCCCTGTGGAGAGAGGCGGGGAGCGTTTTTCCCTGTACAAGGCTCCTTACTCAATGAGAGCAGCCTACACCTGTCCCGTGTCTCCACATGATGGACATGTGATGTGTGTGACTCTGAATTCTGCTCTTGTGACATGTCAGTGATATTTTTATCACAGACGATTTAACACCTTTTCAATCTTATTCACATAAAAAAAAAAAATCACTTCCTGGTCCGTTCAAATTAACTTGCTGTACCTTCTACACGATGCACCACTGCTCTTTTATAGCAGATGGTAATCTATTAACAAACTTTCCCGTTACCTTTCAAACAGCAAAAATAAGAAAAAAATTTCATTATGCAGCGTAAAGGCTGCCTGTCTATTTGCTTCTCACGTACTCTGACCTTCTATTCACATGCCTAGCCCTTCGATTCTTACCTACTGTGTCTGTTCTGCCCGTCTTATGTGTATGTGTACATAATCCTTGCAGACAGCATAAACCTTGATCCCAACAGTGATTTGATAGACACGTGATGTCTGTTACCAAGTTTATTGCAGGAATCGAATATGGTAAAAAACTGTGGAACAAATAACAGTATTTTACTATGTGCTCACAAACATGTGGCAAGCATACAATATATACACAATATACAGTGGTGAGGGAACACACTATATGCATAACATGTAGTTACATATAACATGCGGTATATCCCATGCTTACTGACCAGTCGGAAAAGCATGGACTACAACTCTCACATTTTCATAACAGCATGATGTAAACATCTCAATATTTATACGGCTGTCAAGTTCATGGTGAATGTGTTTAGGACCTACCGATTGTGCGGCTACAGATCTGGATGTAAGAGATCACTATTGGATACTGATGTCAGGAGGTACTCAGGAATGAACTGTCTTAGCTGTATACTGAGCAAAAAAAAACATGGCTGCTGGGGCTGGCTGATGAGTCATGAAAACTATGACTCATGAACTACGGTGTGGTAGATATGTCAAAAAACCTCAATATCAACAACCAAAGACATTCTATAAAACGACCACTAGATGGTGCTGTTATACCACATAACAAATCTGAATGTTTACACAGAAAATTCTAGTGGAACATCACACTCCTCGCCTGGTATCTTAAAGATACCACTTTAAGGTACCTATGGAGAGAGCAACAAAATCAGTTCAGTGACTGGTCTGAGGAAAAGTTTAGGTTCGTGTTGCCTGCAGATCTTGACCTCCACTTTCCTAACTTTTCCATCTTCACTTGGAAACACTTTGGTTATCAGTCCCAAAGGCCAGTCATTTCTTTTTGACTGAGTGTCTTTGACAAGAACAACATTACCAACCTCCATGTTGGGTTTACTGGCTTGCCATTTATTCCGGGTCTGTAAGGTAGAAACATATTGCTTTTTCCATTTATCCAGAAGGCGTCTGCTAAAGTTTGAACCCGTCTCCACTGACACTTGTACAAGTCTTTATTATCAAACTCACCAAGAGGTGCTGATGCTGTACCAACCTTTTGGGTAAGAAGTGTGGAAGGGGTAAGCAAGAGAGGATCCTCTGGATCATTCGGTATTGGTGTCAAGGGTCTGGCGTTTATGATTGCCACTACTTCAGCCATGAAAGTTGTGAGGGTCTCATGGGTAAGTCTTGAAGTTCCCAACTGTAGGAAGATAGAATCAAGGATCCTGCGAGCCAGGCCAATCATACGCTCCCATGAGCCTCCCATGTGAGAAGAATGTGGAGGGTTAAATGTCCATTTACAGTCTTGGTTCGCCAGATATCTCTCTACACAGTCACTGTCAATGTTTGAGGAGATACGCAGTTCTTTGCAAGCTCCGATGAAGTTGGTACCCCTATCGGAACGGATTAGTTTAACTGGACCTCTTATAGAGATGAAACGTCTGAGAGCATTTATGAAGCTAGAAGTGTCCAAGGACTCAATAACTTCTATATGCACAGCCCTAATACTCATGCAGGTGAAGATGACTGCCCAGCGTTTGCTGTTTGCATGGCCTCCTCTAGTGTGTCGGGTGGTGACAGACCAAGGGCCAAACACGTCGAGACCAACACTTGTGAAAGGAGGTTCTGTACTGAGTCGGTCGGCAGGGAGATCAGCCATTTTCTGTGACTGAAACATGCCTCGTAATTTTTGGCAAGTGACGCATTTGAAAATGAGACAACTCACAAGTCTTTTTGCTCCCACTACCCAAAATCCAGCTGCACGTAGAGCTCCTTCAGTGAACAAACGTCCTTGGTGCTTAGTCTTTTCATGGTAGTGTCGCACAAGTAAAGACGCAATGTGATTGTTCTGCAGTATTATCGGATTATGTACATTACTCTCAAGTTTTACCTTTGAAATACGTCCTCCAACTCTCAACAACCTATTAGCATCTATAAATGGGTCAAGTTTCACGAGGGGGCTGTCCTTTGGAACACTCTTTTGATTTTGGAGGAGTTCGATCTCACGAGCATAAGCTTCTCGTTGGACACAACGGAGGATAACGTCTCTGGCCTGTGTAAGCTCATCCACTGTACGTGTTCTATGACAATGATGCCAACCTTTGCAATGTTCTGACCCTGTAGTTGGGGTTCTAAAGGATCTGGCTATGTGTATTAAATTAGCTATGGCTCTGTTCAGTGACCTCCAGGCAGAAAACTTGTTGAACCGTTTAGAGTCGAGCTCTCTGCTAGAAACTCTTGTAGTGAGTACAGAAACATGAGGACGAATCTCTGCATCAGAATCTGGTTCTAACATTTCAAATGTGTCTTTCTCAAAAGTGTCTTGTACTGATTTGTAGAGGAATGCTGGTCCTGTGAGCCATGTAGTGTCTTTAAAATGGGCTGCAGGAACAGCTCTTGTTGCGTGGTCTGCTGGGTTGTGATCAGTTGATACATAACGCCACTGGGTAGGTCGTGTTGACCTCCTGATTCTTTGAACTCTGTTATGTACGTAGACATAGAATCTTCTAGTCTCATTGTGAATGTAACCCAGCACTACTTTACTGTCTGTATGGAACACCGTATCTTCAAGCTTTAAATCTATCTCTGTCACAATGAGCTCAGCTAGCTCTGTTGCTAGAACAGCAGCACAAAGTTCCAGTCTTGGTATGGTAAGCTCAGGACATGGTGCCAATTTTGCCTTTCCCATCACGAAGCCAATCTGGACTTGACCTTTGATATCTGTTGTTTTAAGGTAAGCGACTGCAGCTATCGCCTTTACTGAAGCGTCACAAAATATACACAACTGCTTAGTCTGAACCTCTGCAGCAGAGATGTGAGCATATGGTCTGTGAATGTGTAGATTAGACAATGTCTTTAGAGAGTCTCTCCAGGTTACCCATAGAGCTTCTTTCTCTGGGGGAAGTGGAGAGTCCCAATCACATGTGTCTGCAGTTAAATCTCTGAGGAGAGTCTTACCTTGGATGGTGACTGGTGCTGCAAATCCAAGTGGATCATATAGGCTGTTGATGGTGGATAAGACACCACGTCGTGTGAAGGGCTTTTGCTCTTGGTCAACCTGGAAGGTAAAGGTGTCAGACTTGAGATCCCAGCTGAGCCCTAAGCTGCGTTGCATGGGTATGGGGTCCGTTGCAAAGTCTAGGTCTTTCAGATCGCTGGCATGATCTTGAACTGGGAAGGCTGCCATAACATCTTCGCTGTTTGAAGCTATTTTATGCAGTCTGAGGTTTGAACAGGAAAGCATACGTTGAGTCCTCTTGAGTAGGCTGATTGCAGCCTCTGGTGAGGGAAGTGACTTTAGGCCATCATCCACATAGAAGTCTCTTTCAACAAACTTCTTAACGTCTTGTCCATAGTTTTCTTCACCTTCTTGGGCAGAGAGTCGCAGTCCATAAATGGCGACAGCAGGAGATGGACTATTGCCAAAAACATGTACCTTCATGCGGTATTCTATGACGTCTTTGGTAGGGTCGTTGTCGCTGAACCAAAAAAACCTCAAGAAGTTCCTGTGTTCTTTTTTAACTAGGAAACAATAGAACATTTGTTGTATATCAGCGACTATGGCAATAGATTCTTTACGGAATCTGATGAGGACACCAAGAAGCGTGTTATTTAGATCTGGTCCTGATAAAAGAACATCATTTAGGGAAACTCCCTGGTGTTGTGAGCTGGAGTCAAATACTACTCGGATTTGACCTGGTTTCTTGGGGTGGTAAACACCAAAGATTGGCAGATACCAGCACTCTTCTTTTTCTTTTAAAGGCGGGGCTACTTCTGCATGGTCATTTTCAAATATCTTGCTCATGAATGAGAAGAAGTGCTCTTTCATTTCTGGTCTTTTCTCAAAGCTGCGCCTGAGAGAACTGAAGCGTTTTGCGGCTTGAACTCTGTTGTTAGGAAGGTGGCTTCTCTGTGTTTTGAAAGGCAGTGGTGCTACCCAGGTATTTGTTTCATCTTTAGAGAATCCTTGTTCCATTATACTTAAGAAGGTCTCATCTTCAATAGAGCAAGCGGTCTTGTTGTCTTCCTTTGTCCTCTGGAACACTGTACACCCCAGATGATCTTCATCTTCTGCACAGTCCGGGTATAACACACACTTGTAGGCTTCTCTCTTACAAGGAATCTGTTAGGACAAGGCTGAAAGAGGGATGGACGTCCATTTTCCAATGTATTTGTGAAGAGAGAATTCACAGTGGTTGGCTTGTGAACGCTTCCTAGGCAGACATCGCCTATAATGACCCACCCTAGGTCGAGCTTCTGAGCATAAGCAGAACTGTGAGGACCGTTTATCTGTTTCCTCACCTTGTGGACTCTTATGATGTCTCTTCCAAGCAGAAGTACTATTGGAGCGTCTGGGTTGACTTCAGGAATTAGGTGCGCTATATTTTTTAGATGTCCATGATGTGATGCTGCTGCAGGTGTAGGAATCTCTTCTCTGTTGTTTGGGATCTGATTGCATTCTATCAGCGTAGGCAGAGGCAGGGATGTTTCACCATTTAAGGATTCAATTTGGTAACCAGTAGCTCTTCTCCCTTTTTCTTCACTCACACCTGTGCAAGTCTTAAGTGAATATGCCGAGCTGTTTCCTTTAATGTCGAAGATATCAAAGAAAGTTGAATTAGCGAGAGACCTGTTGCTCTGATCATCAAGGATCGCATACAACTTTACAGCTTTCTCTTTGTGACCAATGGGGTAAACTGTGGCAAGACAGATCTTGGAGCAAGATTTGTTGCTAAGTCCTTCTCCACAGACTTGGGTGCACTGAGGTGTCACTTCAGGAGGTGTAGGGTCTCTCTGCTCCTCGCCGTGCTCTGCCACTTGGTCTGAGGGTGTGAGAGTCCATGGAGCTGGTCCTGGGTGTAAAGCTGTGTTATGCTCTTCACTGTCACATTCTGAGCATTTAATGTTTGTTGTACAGTCTTTTGCAAGATGTGAAGTTGCTGCGCAGCACCTGTAGCAAATGTGGTTTTCTTTGAGGAAAGTTTTGCGATCTTTGAGCTGTTTTTCTCTGAATCCTCTGCATTTCAACAACGAATGTGGTTTCTTATGCAGAGGGCATTCTTTGCACGGGTCTTTAGATGAGATCTTATCAGTCTCTGCAGTACTATAAGTTTTGCGTGAAGTGTCTTGAAGAGATACACTGGTTTTGTGTACTGCCACTGGTGTATCTCTCAGGTTACGCATTGAGAAAGGTTTACCTGATTTAGGGTACGTGGTGTCAAACATTGAGAAGTCAAAGCTGGGGTCATTTCTAATCTTTGCTTGTTGGTGTACAAAGTCCACAAAGAATGAGAATGGAGGAAATGGGACGTTGTATCGTTCCTTGTATTTGGAGCCTTGACCGATCCACTTATCTATCAGACCTTGCGGAAGTTTGCGTACTATGGGATTTACACCGCGTGCTGTGTCCAAGAATGCTAGGCCTTGTAAGTCTCCTTGAGCTTTGGCAACTTGAAGTTCTGTCAACAGATCGCTCAATTCTCTCAGTTTTTGGAAACCTTTACCTTGCATCTTGGGGAAATCCTCAATTCTTTTGAAGAGTGCGTTTTCTATCACTTCTGGTGAGCCGTAACACTCCTCCAGTCTCTCCCATATCAGGTTTAGTCCTCTGTCGGGATAGTCTAAATTGATGTCCCTAATCCGTTTTGCATGCTCTGTGGATTCATTTCCTAGCCACTTGACTAAAAGGTCCACCTCCTCGTTTGCAGACAGATCCAGATCTTTGATTGTATTTCTGAATGAGGATCGCCATGCTCTATAGCCTTCAGGTTTGTCGTTAAACTTGGAGAGTCCTTGGGTTATCAACTCACGTCGAGCAAGGAATTTGAGAACATCTGACATACCTTGATTTCTGTTTGATGAATCTGGAAACGAGCTGAGGTGCAGAGGTTCATGTGGGTTAGAGTAGTCTTTAAACTTGTCTTTGTTGTAATAACTACCATCTACTTGTTCCTTCTTGAAGGCTGGAGCTGCTCTGCAGTTGTCTGTTGGTTGGAATGCAGGTTGCATTGGGGACCGATGATATATAAAATTACTGTCTTGCTTGATGTATGGCATTTGGAAGGCTGAGGCTGCTTGTTGTGTGACAGGATTAGGCTGGAGTTTGTAAGCAGGGGTTGACTCAGCTCCTGGACCGTAATGCAGACCGTCATCTGACTTAGCATACTGCAGTACGTATTTTGAAGTGTGTCGTGCTTTGTCCTGTTGACTGAGCTCTGATCCAAGAATACTGCTGCGTCTATTACTTGCAATACTTGCTGCCTCCTCCAAAACTTCAGCCTCTGCCAGTGCAACTGCGGCTTCCCTCTCCAATGCTAGTTTTTTCATGTGTGCTTGTTGTTCGGCCAGAGCTGCTTTCATGCGAGCTTCCTCTGCTTCCATGTGTGCCTGTTGTTCGGCCAGAGCTGCTTTCATGCGAGCTTCCTCTGCTTCCATGTGTGCCTGTTGTTCGGCCAGAGCTGCTTTCATGCGAGCTTCCTCTGCTTCCATGTGTGCCTGTTGTTCAGCAAACGATGCTCGTACTTTGGCAGCTTCTGCTTTTGCGCGGGCTATGGCGATGGTAGAGCTGCTCACTGACTTCTTTGAGCTCTTGCAGCTGGCTGAGATTGCAGATCTTGTTGTGAATGATCTACCTTCTGCGGCTGACATGGTGACGCTCTGACAGGATTTGCGCCCTTTCAGGCTTGACAGAAGCTTGGTTTCACGACGATCACTATGTGCGAGCTGCGGTATCTTCTATCCAGCTTGTAGCGGGCAGTTTTACTGCGATCAGTATGTGAGAATCCGCAGTTCTTTTATCCAGCCTGCGAGGGTTAATCGTTTTTTACTGTTCTGCCCGTCTTATGTGTATGTGTACATAATCCTTGCAGACAGCATAAACCTTGATCCCAACAGTGATTTGATAGACACGTGATGTCTGTTACCAAGTTTATTGCAGGAATCGAATATGGTAAAAAACTGTGGAACAAATAACAGTATTTTACTATGTGCTCACAAACATGTGGCAAGCATACAATATATACACAATATACAGTGGTGAGGGAACACACTATATGCATAACATGTAGTTACATATAACATGCGGTATATCCCATGCTTACTGACCAGTCGGAAAAGCATGGACTACAACTCTCACATTTTCATAACAGCATGATGTAAACATCTCAATATTTATACGGCTGTCAAGTTCATGGTGAATGTGTTTAGGACCTACCGATTGTGCGGCACAGATCTGGATGTAAGAGATCACTATTGGATACTGATGTCAGGAGGTACTCAGGAATGAACTGTCTTAGCTGTATACTGAGCAAAAAAAAACATGGCTGCTGGGGCTGGCTGATGAGTCATGAAAACTATGACTCATGAACTACGGTGTGGTAGATATGTCAAAAAACCTCAATATCAACAACCAAAGACATTCTATAAAACGACCACTAGATGGTGCTGTTATACCACATAACAAATCTGAATGTTTACACAGAAAATTCTAGTGGAACATCACAGTGTCTATTCCAAAAACCTATTCAACAAAGGTGATTAAAAAATCTGAAAACTGCTGCACTCTGGCTCTGCGTCCTCGCCGAATGCCCAACGGGAGGGGCTAGTCAAGCAGCTGCGCAGTTTGTGTGTGCGCTCTCCCTCAGCCTGCAATTTTCCTTATCTGTGGAGTGACCTTGGTCTAAAGCAAGCTTGTAGACAAAGAAAAAAAAAATGGTTGGAGAATAAAACTTTAAAGTAAATTGATTAGAAAAAAAAAAAAAAAATCTCTCCAAAATCATTTAAATATGTACTTAAAAGAAAAACTTTAAAAACAAAAGTTAGATTTAGTAAAAAACTCTAGAAAAAGAAAAAAAATAAATTCACCAAAAATGGGAGAAAAGAAAAACCGTATTAATCATAAAACTCTGAAAAACAACCCTTGTTACTAAAACAGCTAATTAAAAAAACAGAAAAGAGGTGGAAAAACTGATTGTAAAATGATAAAAACAAAAAGAAAAGTACTTTAAAACTTTTGTCTGGTAGCGTAGGCTTTTTCCTACCGAGCCTTCTGGAATTTCATCTCGCTGCTACCAGCACTTCCCCCCTCCCTTATGTCTCTACAGGCACTGAAATCACGTATCAAAAAAAAAAAATTATCCCTCAGAATAGCAAAAAATGAATATAGTTCAGACTGAATGCCTAAGAATTTTCACGCTTCAGCCTGTAGCCAAAAACCTATCTTAAAAAGATCAAAACCAGGAAACAGATGTGACAACGTGATTAGCAGAGGAGGGGGTCAAAGGGGTTTCTCGCTGCTCTGAATGAGATTTGAGATTTAAAGTGACAGTACCTGCAAGACAGACAGTGACATGTACAATGAGACAGACACCCGGGAGAATACGAATCCCTCTTTTGATGATCTGTGACACATACAAGCTGCTCTGGTAACTGATAACTCACCAATTGCACTGAGCACGGCGATGCTCAAGGTCTATCGCTTTCTGTACCGTACGCCCTGGCCGGTGCGCCGGTCCCAGTGATCTGTAATAGCCTTAATCAAAATTCTCACCATCCACGTCTGATTTGACTGGGATGACTTCCCGGAGCGTGGACGATTATTGTGAGAACTTATCCAAACAAAGCTCCTGCCCCTCACACCTGGATTGATCTGGGATAACTTCCCTCCTGTGTGTGAAAGATAACTGCAGAAACTTAACCGATTCAAAGCCCTCGCTCCTCACAACTGGTTTGATCTGGGATAACCTCCCTCCAATGTGTGAAGAATAACTGCGTGGACTTATCCAAAACAAAGCTCCCGCCCCTCACACCTGGATTTTTTGGGATGGCCTCCCTCCTGTGTGTGAAAGATTTCTGCGGGAACTTATCCAGCAATTTGTCTTTTGCTATACAGCCCCCAGAAATCAGCAAGCAAAAACACAGTCACCGTTCCAACTTTCTACCGGTTCACATAAAACATGAAACATATACAGCACAGCAGCAAACAACTCGGCTTATATCCCAGGGCTTTTGGGTAAGGGTATGGACTTTTTACACAACCTGGGAATGCGGTGATGACCACGTCCGACCGGCTAGAAGTGTAGGCTAGGACTAGGCACAGGGAACATTCAGGTAAGATGACAGAGTTTTCTTACCTTACTTATGGAGCTGCAGTCTCCGTTCCGTGTGCCAAGGCCAGGGCCAACACCCCCGTCTGTCCGGTCGGCTGGGTCCTCGTGCGTTTCGTCCAATGCCCCGCGTGCAGGCGCCAACTGTTATGGAAATTTAATTAGGATAAATCTATCCTGAAGTGTGTGCTGCTTGCCGTTCTCAATTCTCTATTTAATGTCTTTTTGAGCGCTCAGAACTAAATGAAACTGTCCACAACGGAAGTGTCAGTATAGCAGTTCGTCAAGACTACTCATTTATTATTCATTCAAGGTTTTATACGTTTACAAAAAGGGGCTGGTTAGTCAATTAACATACAATTAAAAGCTGCTAGATTATTGGCTGTTCTAGTGTAAGTATGATAATTATGATAATTATGATAAAAGGCTGAAGTTGCAGATTTATTGTTTTATATTCTTTTGCCCTAGTTTTCTTGCATGACTATAAAGTAAACAACAGATATCTAATAAGACTCTATGTACTTGTTCCTTATGAAGGCCAGATTCGTTTAAAACGACTGATTATAGCTGGCATAGATATATGTGAGCACAGGATTTTTAGCAAGTGAGATCTATCTAACTGTGAATGCATATATGTGAATATACTTTGAATATATGGAATACATATATATTTCCATGACAATGTGTGTCAGGGATCTTTATATCACTGTAAGCAATTGCAGACACCTGTGCTAATTAGTTTGGCAGGTGTGTCCAGTGAAAGGCAAGACTACTTAAGAAGGCTGGCCCACATTATTAAGCAGCCTACATTTTCTGCCAAAATGGGAAAGGAAAAGGATGTGTCGGCTGCTGAGAAGCAACAAATTGTGGAGTGTTTAGGTCAAGGCATGACTACAATCAACATTGCCAAGACACTTCATCGTGATCATCGCACAATCAAGAAGTATGTAGCTGATTCACAGTACACACGTGTGCGTGCTGATAAGGAAAAATTGAGGACTCTTTCCTACAGGCAATTACGTCAGGATAAAAGAGCAGCGGCAAAAAGCCTTGTCATAGCAACAGACAAGTTTTTGAAGCAGGGTCCTTCAGAGGTTTGCAGCTGTGCGTAAGCCATCTTGTCGACCTCCTCTATTCACTGCACACAAGCAGAAACGGCTCCAGTGGGCCAAACAATACATGAAGACTGACTTCAAAACTGTTTTGTTCACCGATGAGTGCCGTGCAACGCTCGATGGTCCAGATGGATGGAGTGGAGCAGGGGTGTATTCAGGGGGGGCAGCCGGGGCATGTGCCCCAGGTGCAGCCGACAGAGGGGCGCAATCGGGCCGCCTGATACGGCAGTCCAAGGAGGAGGCTCCCCATCGACGGCATTCTGCCGCCCCCACACTGAGATTCTCCCGTTCTCTGAGCCGGCTGTCAAATTGACAGCCGGCTCAGAGAAAGTGCTGCTGCTGCGCGTCGCGTCTCCATCCAGCCAGCTCCAGCCAGAAGCGCCAGCAGCGTGATCATGTCACATGATCACGCTGTTGACGTCACACGCCGGCTATTCAGAAGACACAGGCAGTGAGGCAGCGGTTGGTGGTAAGTGCTCCAGACGTGTAATGGAGCTGAAGAACCACCGAAGATTAACGGGGGACATAATGTGTGAGTGTGTGTGTATGGGGGGGAATTTAGAGTGGGGATGGGTGATACTTTATGAGTGGGGGATTGGAGTGGGGATGGGGGGGGTTATTTTATGTGTGGGGGATTGGAGTGAGGATTGGGGGTTATTTATGCGTGGGGACTTGGGGATGAGGGGGTTATTTATGTTGTGGGGGATTGGAGTGATGGGTTTTTGTGTGGGATGGAGTGGGGATGGGGTTATTTTATGTGTGGGGGGGATTGGGAGTTGGGGGATGGGGGAGTTATTTTATGTGTGGGGGGATTGGAGTGGGGATGGGGGGTTATTTTATGTGTGGGGGGATTGGAGTGGGGATGGGGGTTATTTTATGTGTGGGGAGATTGGAGTGGGGATAGGGGGTTATTTTATGCGTGGGGGATTTGGAGTGGGGATGGGGGGTTATTTTATGTGTGGGGAGATTGGAGTGGGGATGGGGGTTATTTTATGTGTGGGGGGATTGGAGTGGGGATGAGGGAGTTATTTTATGCGTGGGAGGATTTGGAGTGGGGATGGGGGGTTATTTTATGTGTGGGGGGATTGGAGTGGGGATGGGGGTTATTTTATGTGTGAGGAGTTTGGAGTGGGGATGGGGGGGTTATTTTATGTGTGGGGGGATTGGAGTGGGGATTGGGGATTATTTTATGTGTGGGGAGATTGGAGTGGGGATGGGGGGGTTATTTTATGCGTGGGGGATTCGGAGTGGGGATGTGGGGTTATTTTATGTGTGGGGGATTTGGAGTGGAGATGGTGGGTTATTTTATGTGTGGGGGGATTTGGAGTGGGGATGGGATTACTTAATGTATGTGGGGGGATTTGGAGTGTGAATGGGGAGTACTTAATGTGTGTGGGGGGATTTGTAGTGGGGATGGGGGGATTTAATGTGTGTGGGGGATTTGGAGTGGGGATGGGGGGATTTAATGTGTGGGGGGATTTGAGGGTACTGAAGAGCATGTATGTATGAGGAAACAGTATGGGGGATGGTTGCAGACAGTATGGGGAGTGAACGGGTGAATGTATGTGGACACAGTATGGGGAGTGAGGGTGATGGGATGTGTGCAGACACAGTATGGGGAGTCAGGGGTATGTGTGAGCAGGCAGAATAGAGTGAGGGGGTAAATATATGAGGAGACAGTGTGAGGAGGGAGGGGAATAGTGTGAGGTGACAGTATATTGCAGATATTTTTATTTAGGAGCATTATAATGACTCTTCTGTCTTTAAGGGCATCGTGTGGAGAGTTGGTGCAGAAGAGCGGAGAAGATGGAGGTCTGCAGAGACGGCTGTGGATGAGAAAACGCATCATGGGATCTGGACAAGATGAAGAAAAGGAGAACGACTCCAGAGATGACGTCATCTATAAGGTACCTGGATGTAAATATTATTTGTGAAATTGACTAATTCTCATGTCTTTATTTGTTAGGAGCATTAAAGGGGTTCTCCATGTCTGTGCTGAGTCTGCAGTCACAGAGACACATAGACATAGTCACTGCAGACTCAGCACAATCCTGGACAACCCCTTTAATGCTCCTAACATAAATAAAAACATGAGAATTAGTCAATTTCAGAATTCTCACAGTGCTCACTGCACGCTGTTAGGATTCTCTCGTGCAGGTGATTTACATACATGCAGTCACATGCTGACTAGACATGTGTGGCCTCACTCAATGAAAATGAACGGAGCGAGGCCAGGAACGTCTAGTCGGAATGTGGCCAGAAGTATATAAATCACATGCTTGTGCTGACAGGACCGTGTACTCTCGCCACCGGTAAGGGAGAATCTTAAAAGTGTGCAGTGCATTCGTTGTGAGAATTCAGAAGCTGCAATGTCAGGATTCAGCTCTGCAGGTTCCAGTAGTCATCACATGGACACTTCACTCATATGCGATTTCCATACTTATGGTCCTGTGACAACGAGCTTCTCTTTCTGCTTCTCTCAGTTTTTCACTGAACATTGAGAGCATTAGGGAGAGCAGCTCATAGGTACATGACTAAGTGTGCAAATCACATGTGAGCGGGGGGGGGGGGGCGCCGAACCAAATTCTTGTCCCGGGTGCCAGAAAGCCTAGATACACCTCTGGAGTGGAGGATGGCTGGTTGATGGACACCCCATGCAAACACGGCTACGCCGCCAACAAGGAGGAGATGGAGTAATGTTTTGGGCTGGAATCTTGGGGAGAGAGATTGTCGGCCCCTTTAGGATCCCTGAAGGGGTAAAGATGAACTCCATAGTGTATGTTGAGTTTCTCAAACAGCACTTCCTGCCATGGTTCAAGAAGAAGAACCGTGCATTCTGCAGCAAGATCATTTTCATGCATGATAATGCACCATCTCATGCTGCACATAACACATCTGCCTCTCTGGCTGCTATGGGCATAAAAGGGGACAAACTTATGGTGTGGCCCCCATGCTCCCCTGACCTCAACCCCATTGAGAACCTCTGGAGCATCATCAAAAGGAGTGTCTATGATGGCGGGAGGCAGTTCACATCTAAGCAACAGTTCTGGGAGGGTATTCTGTCCTCATGCAAAACAATTGAAGCAGAAACCATCCAAAACCTGACAAATTCAATAGACGAGAGAGTTCAGAAGCTCCTTTCTAACAAGGGGTCCTATGTGCAAATGTAACATCACCTAGAATAAAGTTTTGAGTTGAAAACTGTTTGATTTCAGTTTGTAAGAACCTGCTAATGCTTATAATTTCAAAAATGACCATTTTTTTGTTCTTTATTAAAATGAAAAGGTTGAAAACTCTGCTGTGCATAATAATTTGGAACATGCATTTTGAGTGCAGTTTGAGTGTTTTATTTTTTTAAAAAATATACTGTTCTCATAGGCAGTTTGTACAAAAACCTTTCAATTGTACTCTAATAGTGATTTGACTGGAAAATTACAATGACTGCAATTCATATAGGTAATTTGGGAAAATCTGAGAAAATATTATTTGCATAATAATTTGGAACACAGTGTAATTCAATTAGAATTTGATTTTTTTTCTCTAATTGATTTGATCATCTCTAGTAACAACCCATATAAAAAAAACATTACACATCATTGGGCTATGTGCGCATGCTGAGTATTTGCTTGCAGAAATTTCTGCAAGGTTTCTGCATCTCTTGGCAGGAAAAACAAGGACTTGATAACGAATAAATAATAAAAAATATATATATATATATCTGTTAGAATATCTGGTGACCATAAATAAATATATACATTTAAAGAAACAAATAGATACATTCTAAGTGACAAGAATATATAAAAATACAAGAATAATTGTACTAAATTAGATATTAATCTAAATGAATATGATGCCATGCATAAACAATCCCAGGATGATAAATAACCACATTTTATTTTTCTGTATACTTTCCACAGACATGAAAATGGCTTCCAGTTTGCATTCCTTGAAAGTCAAGATTGATTAATTTATTATGCTATTTGTGGGCAAAACATTTCCCACATTCTATACATGAAAATGATTTTTTCTGCGTGAGTTCCTTAATGTGTAATTAGAGCCAACTTCTGGTTAAAACACTTTCCACATAAGGTGCAAGAAAATGGCTTTTGAACCAAATAAAAATATTGTAGTTGGAGGGATATGAAGACCGTGTGCCAACGTGTCATGTAAAGTCTTGCTACGTTTTCCCATAATAAGAGGTCGGTGTGATAGAAATTGGAACGTTTAGTGGATGAGCCCCAATTGTGACATCACTCCTGTGTAGCCCCACCTCCATGATGTCACTTGTGTAGCCCCGCCCCATGATGTCACTTGTGTAGCCCCGCCCCTTATGATGTCACAATTGGGTTCCAGTTGTGATGTCATGGAATTCTTGGTGGTAAGCAGCGATTTTGCAGTGAAATCCTTTGTCTGGAGAAGCTGTTGTGCTGTACACAGTAAGCGATATTCCTCCAGGCTCCAATGCTGTTTAGACTAGTTCTAATTCTCAGCGTGCTATTAGCACCTGCGGAAGGTGCTACCATCTATATCCGCAACCCTCGATCACAAGAGCAGATCAGGATTAAAGAAGGTGAGTGCATTACCAGATATACTCTATGGGGTTAACCCCTTCCCTCCTCAGCGAATTTTTGTTTTTGGGGTTTTTTCTTCTCCACTTCTTCCAAGAGCCATGAGTTTTTTTCCATTCATATGGCCATATGAGGGCTTGTTTATCTTTTTGCGGGACGAGTTGTAGTTTTGAATGACACCATTCATTTTACCATTCAATGTGAAATTGGGGGAAAATGCAGTTTGGGTTCCAGTGTCCAGTGTAATAACACATAGATGAGACACAGAGCATTAATACTGTTCTCTCCTTGCTGGATGCACTGACTACTACATGTAGCAGAAGGCGTCCACAGGAGAAATGAGATATGTCCTTCACATGTAACATTTCACATCCGGCCCAGAAACTATTAGGATCCATTATTAGGGCCCAGTTTATGAGCGTCAGGCTCCGTCATTAGGGGTTCTGGAACTTTTCTTCTGTGACTGGAGATTTATATGACGTCACATAATACATGGAATGGAGGGTTTTTCATGTGTTACTTGTCATTTCAGGTGTCATCCCCATCATGTGTTCGTTCCCTATTCCAGGAATATAAAAGAACAGATCTCTGGATTGTCCATTATATATTGACATGACGTCAAAAAGAATCCATCATTTTTCCAAACTAAATTCCCCTGTTTTTAATAGTCGTACTTGGTTCCTCAGTCCGTCCAGTCCATGTATTTGGTTTCCACTTCTGCACACATTCCAGCTATCTGATCACTTATGTTCTTTCTGTTTTTAGAGAATGTTATTACCGTGCCTCCAATACTATCTGAGGAAACAGTCTATAAGGTTGTTTCCTCCTGCCATTCTCATCACCCTTGTAGTTATCATTGGTGCCATTGCTATCATCTGTTGGTAAGTATAGTGAGTAATGATTTATGGGCTCCACAGGAGTCTGTAGAGGAAATGTCACATCTTCAGGTTACTCCAGTAATGGGAATATTTTAGTGTAGACTTCTTGTGGCTCACACACGTCACCCTGGCGCTGTGCCCTGCCGGTAACTGATGGTATATATTAGACTTTGCAGGGATTCACGCTCTCAGGTAGGCATTAGGCACCATTCACACAATCAATGAGGTTTGGTCCAAAACCAGTGCAGTTTTATTCCTTTCATAAAACTCCAGCTCACAAGCTAAATCCAGCAGACTGAAACATCTCATGAACACAGGCCCTGATTTTAGCAACAAGCTAGTGGGGGCTCCTTATCAAATCCTGCAAAGCTCGGACTTAACCCTGTCCTACCTGGCTCTGCTACAACTTGTATAAACTTTATTAAAATAAGTTGCTGCTTGTCATAGACACAAAAATGGACTGACCGGTGATCTCCCTACAGATAGGACTAGATAAAATGTTTCATTCTTACATTCTGCAGAATACAGACATGTTTTACTTTGTAATTTACAATGTGACTTTTATTTTTGCAATTTTATAGTTGTCTGAAAAAGAAAAAGCCAATGAAAGTTGCTGAAAGCCAATATTGTGCCGACGACTTTAGAGAGAACAACACCAAACTAAATGGTAAGTATAGCCTGATAAATCTGACATTACAGAAGCTCTCCAGCACCATATGTATTGTCTAATCCCTTCTAGATATATCAGTAGTGCAGTGTACATGTGATAAAATACTTACCATTTGCCATCTTCTCTGGTTTCCAGCGCCATTCTGGTCGTCTTCTGAACCATATAACCACAATTTAGCTTTGTCGTCTCACACGTCTTATGTGTGGCGCGGTAGCGGTTTCCCCAATGTCAGCCTATGACTCTCAGAGCGAGGTTCCATATACTTATAATGAGAAAACAACTTCCAGTCCTCACATAAGAAAGACATTGTGATATCCAGTCTGATTTACAGTCACATGGTTCAGCAGAGGACTGGAGCTGTGCTGCAAAACGGAGAAGACAGCGATCAGTGTTTTACCAGATACACTACACTACTGATATGTTCAGAAGTGATTAGCAATGCAAAGTTATCTCAAAGCGCTTCTTTGATATCTATTCATACGGACAGTTATTGTCTGCTTTTACATCACATGGAAGCAGTCCGCATTGTGAACTCCGTTACTGACTCTGAGGACATTCCCATTTGTCTTTTTCTATGTATAAATGTATTTAATAGAAAAACAATAAAGATAAAAAATAGTGTCTTAAAGGATCTTATTAGAATAAGATGCCTAAACATACATTAGAAACATGATGGAAGCTTTCATTTAAGAAATGTTAATTTCAATGTTTTGTGTTACAGGACACCATGAGGACAACATAACAATTACCACTGATGATTCTCCTCATGGACCCCTGATGTAGTAATCAATATCAGCCAGATGAGGATGTGGTCACCTCCTCTGACAGTAAGTTCTCAGGACGAGGTTCTATATACTTATATTGAGAAAGCAACTTCCAGTCCTCAAATAAGAAAGACATTGTGATATCCAGTCTGATTTACAGTCACATGGTTCAGCAGAGGACTGGAGCTGTGCTGCAAACTGGAGAAGACAGCGATCAGTGTTTTACCAGATACACTACACTACTGATATGTTCAGAAGTGATTAGCAATGCAAAGTTATCTGAGAGCGCTTCTTTGATATCTATTCATACAGACAGTTATTGTCTGCTTTTATATCACATGGAAGCAGTCCGCATTGTGAACTCCGTTACTGACACTGAGGATATTCCGATATGTCTTTTTCTATGTAAAAATGTATTTAATAGAAAAACAATTAAGATAAAAAATAGTCTCTTAAAGGATCTTGTTAGAATAAGATGCCTAAACATACATTAGAAACATGATGGAAGCTTTAATTTAAGAAATGTTAATTTCAATGTTTTGTGTTACAGGACACCATGAGGACAACATAACAATTACCACTGATGATTCTCCTCATGGACCCCCTGATGTAGTAATCAATATCAGCCCAGATGAGGATGTGGTCACCTCCTCTGACAGTAAGTTCTCAGGACGAGGTTCTATATAACTTATATTGAGAAAGCAACTTCCAGTCCTCAAATAAGAAAGACATTGTGATATCCAGTCTGATTTACAGTCACATGGTTCAGCAGAGGACTGGAGCTGTGCTGCAAACTGGAGAAGACAGCGATCAGTGTTTTACCAGATACACTACACTACTGATATGTTCAGAAGTGATTAGCAATGCAAAGTTATCTAGAGCGCTTCTTTGATATCTATTCATACAGACAGTTATTGTCTGCTTTTACATCACATGGAAGCAGTCCGCATTGTGAACTCCGTTACTGACACTGAGGATATTCCGATATGTCTTTTTCTATGTAAAAATGTATTTAATAGAAAAACAATTAAGATAAAAAATAGTCTCTTAAAGGATCTTGTTAGAATAAGATGCCTAAACATACATTAGAAACATGATGGAAACTTTAATTTAAGAAATGTTAATTTCAATGTTTTGTGTTACAGGACACCATGAGGACAACATAACAATTACCACTGATGATTCTCCTCATGGACCCCTGATGTAGTAATCATATCAGCCCAGATGAGGATGTGGTCACCTCCTCTGACAGTAAGTTCTCAGGACGAGGTTCTATATACTTATATTGAGAAAGCAACTTCCAGTCTCAAATAAGAAAGACATTGTGATATCAGTCTGATTTACAGTCACATGGTTCAGCAGAGGACTGGAGCTGTGCTGCAAACTGGAGAAGACAGCGATCAGTGTTTTACCAGATACACTACACTACTGATATGTTCAGAAGTGATTAGCAATGCAAAGTTATCTGAGAGCGCTTCTTTGATATCTATTCATACAGACAGTTATTGTCTGCATTTATATCACATGGAAGCAGTCCGCATTGTGAACTCCGTTACTGACACAGGAATTCCGATATGTCTTTTTCTATGTAAAAATGTATTTAATAGAAAAACAATAAAGAAAAAAATAGTCTCTTAAAGGATCTTGTTAGAATAAGATGCCTAAACATACATTAGAAACATGATGGAAGCTTTACATTTAAGAAATGTTAATTTCAATGTTTTGTGTTAACAGGACACCATGAGGACATCATAACAATTACCACTGATGATTCTCCTCATGGAACCGGGAATGAACAGAGAGACGTCCTCACAGGCAGCAAGATCTCAGTGCCTGGACCCCCTGATGAAGTAATCAATATCAGCCCAGATGAGGATGTGGTCACCTCCTCTGACAGTAAGTTCTCAGTGCTTCCACTAAATAGATTTAATAGAAAACCTGTTATATTTTGATAGCTGAGGAGAGCAGGCAAAAACGACAATACACCAGAGAGGTTGAAATCTACTGGATTGCAGTACCCTGACTAACCACCACAACTAAAGGCAGCCGTGGAGCGTTCCTACATTGGTCCTAGACGCCTCGTCACAGCCTGAGAGGTTAACTACACCTAAATATAGAAAGAGGAAAGCTATCTGCCCCGGAGCAGATCCCCAAAGGACATAGGAAGCCCCCAAACATGTAATGGCGGTTAGAGGAAATACAGACACAGACAGAAAATAGTATGAGCAAACGCTGGGGCCCAATCTGCCTAGACAGAAAGGGATAGGAAGGATACTTACTGCAATCCAAAAAAACCCTAAAAAAAGCCAACGCTACTAATTGCAAAAACACCTGAGATCACATGACCTCTACCACCTAAATTAGTTCTCTGGTGTAACAAAACTAAGCCGCAGCCACTGAAAAACTGGAAAAGGCAAATGAACAAACAACAGTGGCTCCAGAGGAACGAGAGGAGCCCAAGCTCCCCGGGGAGGGGAACCTGGCCAACTTCACAGAAATGCAGAGAAAAATGCAAATGGCAAGCACAAAAACAAAAAACAGAAAATATCTTATCTGAGAGCAGGAGAAGACGCAAGACTCAGCAAGCTTCCAAGTGAACCAGGAAACAACGTTGAGACAAGAACAATTGATCACCGGCAACCATGATGGGGGGAAACCTCCCTTATATCCAGCCAGTCCGTGATTCCTGATTGCCAATCCTCATTGAATGGTTCAGTACTGTTTGTAACCACCAGAGGGAGCTTCTGCTCAGAATTAATTTCTAAAACATTCACAACAAAAGCAACCTAATATATAAATAATAAAATGGTCTCCTATAGGAACTTGCCAGTGAATGAGCCATTAATATATTAATATATATATTATAATATATCTAGAGGTCATAATAACATAGATACTGATAATCTCCAATAAACATAGAAGATTTTATTAATGTTACGTTCAATTATTTCCATTACAGGAGATCAAGAGGTCAAAAGAACTGTTACAAATGAGGATGTTCCTCATGGAAGTGAGGCTGAAAAGGGAGACGTCTTGGAAGACACAAAGATCAACATGGCTTACCCCACTGATAGAAACATCATCAGCAGCCTTGATGGGAATGTGATCATCCCCTCTGACAGTATGTTTCAGAACTACTATAAGAAATACTGTATATTTAAAGAGTAAAAACTATTTTTTAAATACAATAATAGTCCAAGATAGTAAACCTACTAATATAGAGTCTGAGAGTCTGCATGACTGTAGAAAACATATTTTACAGAGCTGTCCAGCGACCACAGGGAGAGACTTGACAAATCTGGTGCTGCCCCCAGCTGGCATCTGCCCGTATTGCTCTAGTTGACTGACAGGCCTCTCCCATATCTTTAATTAGGGTAGACCTGTCAATCAAGTGCAGTGGCGCAGGGGGAAGCCGGCTGGGAGCAGCGTCGGATCAGTCAGGTCTCACTTTCGTCCCTGGGTGGCTCTTCAAACTATGTTTTCTCTGAAATGCTGGAGCATTTCTCTGGAGATTGGCTCCCTCTTTCTCTCAGTCTAATGTACTATTTAGAAGTTATAATAACCTGTAAATGTTAATAATCTTAATCACATAGAATCTCGCATTTTATTAAATCTAATTTCAATATTTTGTGTTACAGGAGAACTTGACATTTCCTGGACTTCTGGAGACATTCTAAAGCCGCACAAGGCCGGTATAGAGGAGGTGAAAGAGTCCAAGATAAATCAGGACTTAAAAGATTACAAACAGACACCTCCATCTATTGTAAAAGGAAGAAATCCAATGAAAAAGAAAGAAACAGCGAAAAATGTTTCATTTCAAAAATCATTTGCTCAATATGTTTATATATATGATTCTGAGTCCTCACAACCTGGATTTAAAATTAAATATTTCCAATACAAATCCAAAAAAAAATGGAAAAGAAGTAAGCATTTTTCCATATCTCAGCTCAAAGTTTATCAGAAGATCATCTTTAATTTGTTACAAAAGGACTTAGGGCCCCGATTTTCAAATCTTTTACAGCAGTATTGTTACGTAAAAAGCTTTGAAACGTCACAACATTTTGGCGAAACTCCAGGCTGCACTAAAATATTGTGACTTTTGGCATTCTCACGCCATTTTCACCCATTTCTGACAATGTTCTGGAGCTTGGGCAGGATGGTGGAGTGACGACCACCTCTTGTCATATTCATGGCAATCGGCGGCATTTGATAAGCCACAAAATATTCTCACCAGAGGTGCACACCTCTAATAAAACACTCCTGATTTATAAAGAGGTGTATACCTCTCCATGACTCAGGATCGTCTGACTTCAGTGCGCCTCCTCAAGACCGACATGAAGAAGTTGTTTTGGGAGTATTGTCTGAAAAAAACGTGGAATAATTATTGGTGGATAATCCACTGACACCAGTATTTCATTCACTTCCTAAAAATTCACAAGTCTTTTTTCCACCTCCCATATGTCCTGTTGTGGTGGGAATAGGTTCATTGATTAAAAGACTGGGGTCTTGGGTGATGAATTATTACAGCCACTAATGCGGGAGATTTCATGGTATTTCAGGTGCAGTATACATGTTCTGCAAATATTGTCTGTTGTTAAATGCGCTGTATTCAGAGGATTTAACTATTGCTGCTCTGTCCCATTATGATTACAGTGGATAGAGCAAAGAAATGAGTTCCTAATTTCTTCAGTGCTTTATCCACTTCATGCTATTTTATTCGTTCGTTTCAATGGTGATTTTTTTCTTACAAACTATTGGGTGGATATGCCATAAACGGAAGAGATGGGAATAGCCCTTTAAAGCTACGATTTAGTTTTGTATAAAAGTCTATATTTTCTATAGAAAAGCCCCGAAATGTGATCTATAGGATTTAAACCGTCATTTATATCACACTGGATTCTGCCCATAGATTAGTGATGTAATATTATCTAGATTCTCCTAAGGGGATGTTGTGTAAAAAAAAAATCTATATTGTATCTTTCTTATACATAATATTCTGGTGCTCCATGTTTATTCATAATCCATTATTGTTTCTGCAGAAAGAGTGAAACATTGCTGTGAGTTACAGTAATGAACAAGGAATCCAGCAGGAGATGACGACTCTGCTACAACTCCCTTACATGGTGGCTACTATGTGAGGATCAGGCAACCTGTAATTAAGCAAAAAGAGACAGATTCCAGGCTCGGTCTCTGCTCTCACCCATGGATATGACACTTACCGGACTTTCCGCAGTCAGACGTATTCACGAACAAGTGACTTACCTGCTGCATGAAGAGGCAGATTCCAGGCTTGGACTGCTCTCACCTATGGATATGACACTTACCGGACTTTCCGCAGTCAGACGTATTCACGAACAAGTGACTTACCTGCTGCATGAAGAGGCAGATTCCGTGCTCGGTTTCTGCTCTCAACTATTTGCAGCCCAAGGGAAGGGCACTCCTTTAACCATGGTTCCCTAGAGGTTTCCTCCACTGTGGGGTTTTTCCTCTCCTGTTAAAGGATGACTCTTTGTGAGTCAAGGGCCCATCATCATCTGGGCCACATTAGAGACTATTGTCCTGACTTCTAATAAAAAATTCCACATTATCTAACTTGAATAAAGTTATTAATGAAGTCAGTGTATATCATGTGTATCTGAGCTTTCTTTATGGATCTTTACAATACAGCAGAATATACAGGGGTTGGACAGAATAATGGAAACACCTGGAAGTATCAAGAAAAGTTAGTTTACTTTGGTGTAGGTCCACCTTTTGCGGCAATTACAGCCTCAATTCTCCGAGGTATGGATTCATACAAGGTGTGAATTGTTTCCAAAGGAATTTTAGCCCATTCTTCAGTTAAAACACCCTCCAGTTCTTTGAGCGACGATGGCGGCGGAAATCAACGTCTAACTTGAATCTCTAAAATCGACCATAAATGCTCAATAATGTTGAGGTCTGGGGATTGTGGGGGCCAGATGAGATGCTCAACTTCATTAGAATGTTCCTCGTGCCATGCTTTAACGATTCTAGCTGTATGAATTGGTGCATTATCATCCTGAAAGATGGCGTTCCCCTCCGGGAACAGTGATTGTGTGTAGCCCTGGTACACAATACCAGGAGGATGAGTGGAGAGGTAACAGTTAAGGGCTCTTCATAACATCACGTACACTTCGGACACACCCAGCAGGGGTGTGGGGGGGAGTGATTCTTTCAGTCAGTTTTCCTGTCCTTGGACAGAGTAGACGTGTTCAGTCTGAGCCTGTTAGCAGTTCAGAAAGTGGAGGCTAGTACAGGTGGCCTAGTTCACCTCAGCCTAGTCAGAGCTGTGCCCCACTGGAAAACGGACTGAGATATCTATTAAGAGTTGAGCAAATCGAAGGGCAAAGTGGAAGAGAACAGAGAAGTGCCATAGGTCAAGGATACCTGCACATTGTAACCGGTCACTGGGGCCGAAGGATCACTATAGCTTCAAGCATAGTGGTAAGAAAACCAGAGGCTTACCGGACCTTAGGTCGTGGCAAGCAGCCCTGAAGAGTCAGTACGTATCTGGGGTCAGGGGAAGTGAGGACCTTGAGTCTCTGCAGGACAAGATAGGAATTCAGCTCTCCCACAGGAAGGCTCCGACCACAAAACTGACTGGGCAGAACAGCTTTGGAGTAGCTGGAATTATAGAGGGAACTACGCTTCAGGCTGGTTGGACTCATCATCATTGGACAGTAAAGGAGGCCCCTAACTTGCTTAACCATTGCCTCAAAGCTCATCCTCCATCAACCCCATCAGCCTCCCTGGGACCTGCCTTACCATCTTACAAGTAAAAGGTATGGAGAGACGCTGATGTGTGAGACTGAGTTATTTATTGCATGCCTGCACAACCCTGCTTTAACTACCGACCTGAGGGAAGAGTCCCACCTGTAGGGGACCCGACATCTAGCTGCCTCACCATCCCCTCAGAGATCTACAGCAGCGCTGGTACAAATTACCAGAAGACTACAGGTGGCGTCACGAACTGTAAATATACTTATCCCCTGTAAATATTCCCCCAACATACGCCAGACCGCCAGGGCCACAGACTGAGCCACCGCTACCTGTGACAAACCCCATAGACTTCCATGGGCTCGGCTCTGAGTACCCCATTGCCCTGGTAACCCACAATTGTGGTGGCGGGTCGACACAAAAACTTTGGCGTCACGAACAGGATACGAAACTTGCAGCATTGCGAGCCCTGTGTGCCTGTGGAGTGTTTTGGTGAAAAAGACTGTTGCTGTTGTTTGGCGCCAAATACCGCCATATTTGCCGCCAGATTCGCGCCCTAAGGCGCTGGAGAAGAAGGTGGGCGTACCTGAAAGAGCGCGCGGAGTCTTGGACACGCCCCTGGCTCTGACTCATCGGCAGGTCCTGCAACAGGAAGTGAACGCTCTGACATCAGAGCGCCTGCGACGAAGGTCCTGTTCTCACTGCGGTGCCTGTGAAGTAGCAGCGTCTGAAACCGGTAGGCTCCGTTTAACCAAGGGGGCGCTAAGATGTCACAGCAACCGGCTGACAGTGCGGCCCCAGCCGGAGGCCCCGATCCCGCACCGCCTGGTATTGTAGCGCCAGATGGGGGTGCAGGCCCAGCACCCAGTCCGGTAGTCCCGATCATGCCACTAACGCTCCCATATATGCCTGGGGCGAAATGGCTTCCCCAGTACAGCGGTGAGCCAGGCACTTTAGCAGGCTTCAAGCGGAAGTTATGCAGCATCCTAGAAATGTACTCCATGCCTGAGAGACAAAAAGCTGCTGTGCTAATAGGGCAGCTAACTGGCGCTGCTGAGAGGGAAGTGGAGACTTGGGATACCGTTGATCAGGAGTCGGTACCTGCGATCTTCCTTAAGCTACATGCCATATTTGAAGACCGCACAGAAACGGATCTCCGGATGGCCTTCTATCACTGTTCACAACAGCCAGGTGACAGCATCCGGGACTACGCTTGCCGACTACAGGGAGCCCTGAGAGCCCTCAAGCAGATTAACAATTTAAATGCTATCGATGAGAATAAAATGCTGAAAGAACAATTTATACAGGGATTGAGATCCCAAGAGGAACGCAGAACTGTAAATTGGTGGTCCTTAGATCATCCGGATGCTACCTTTGATGCCCTAAAAGACATGGCAATAAAAGGGCTGCGGCCCTGGCAAACCTGAGGTGGCAACCCAACATCATCGGGGTGAAGTCACTCTGGAACCGGCAGTAAACCCCTTTTCCCCGCTAGTGGCCGAAGCCAAGACGCCGGTGACACCTCCTAGTGAATTGGATTGTCTGCGCTCAGAGGTGCGCCAGCTGACTAAAAATCTGGCTGCTGTGATGAGTGCCCTGCAGCTGCGGAAAGAGGAGGAAGGGAAGATCTTGTTAGCTGACTGCCCAGAAGACGTCCCGTGGATGCACCGGAGAAGAAAGAAGACGTCGCCCCCCCGGAGGAGGACAACGCCACCCCCAGGAGCGACCTCTGATCAACACCCTCCTCGTCGAGAGATCATCTGTTATCGCTGCAACCGGAAAGGTCATCTGTCTCCACAGTGTCCTTTAAACGGGCAGAACCTGGGTCCAAGGGCCAACACCCAGGAGAATACCCGTCAGGCCCCCTAGACTGGAACCGCAGGTATGTGGGCGGGCGACCCTACCTGTCTATTATTCTAGATGGTATTGCTGTTCCGGCATTGTTAGACACTGGGTCGCAGGTGACCCTAATACCTGATGCCCTATATACCAAGTACTGGTCAATGGACAGTCTTAAACCTCCGAGCCTTGACTTTACCGTGTATGCTTTGTAAGCTTTTCAGGGGATATAGCTCTGAGATCGCTGTCTGGGTAGACAGAATGGCCCGGAAACAGTTCATTCAGACAACAGTTCTGGTGTAAAACTGGCCGCAACCAGCTTTATTAAAGTCCACAGCAAACAGATAAAACATAAATCATAAACAGAAAACCTGGGCTTGTCTAGCCACTAATTACACATAGATCGATTGCCCTGTCTATCCGGGTCCCGGCTCTACCAGCCTGACCCAAAACAACACATATGATATATGTTACCAGTATGGAGTTTCACAGATACTCCTCCTTGTGTCTGAAGGCCCCTTCAGCGTCCAGACTTGAGAAAGATCCACTCCTAATCAGCCGCTATTCACACGGATTCGCACTGAGACTACTCCTGTGTCCGGGGTCCTTCCTGCACCCAGACTGAGATAGCTCACACTCCTAGAAACTGCTTCTTGTGCCGGGACACCTTCCTGTGTCCAGACTGAGACAGCTCCCACACTCCTGGAGACGCTCCTTGTGCCGGGACACCTTCCTGTGTCCAGACTGAGACAGCTCCCACACTCCTGGAGACACCTTCTGTGCCTGGACCCCTTGTCCAGACTAAGCGTGCTCTCTCCTCTTGACTGTGTTTCCACACACCTACTTCTGGTCTCCTAATCAACACCTGAGTGATTTCAGGCTTGAGCTGCAAGTGTGTGCTGAATGTGAGGTGTAGTGACCTTTCTCTACCACTAGGTTTACAAAGCCACATATTTCCCTTATACCTAGGTGAAATATACACCCCATTCAACACATATTCACTCACTGTCTCACATATCCCCTCCCTCTTCTCCAGACCGGAGGGCTGGTCATCCAGACCGGAGGGCTGGTCAACAATCCAACAGAGACAGTGAACTCTGGACCAGTCATGGCCCTCATCAGCTTCCTCCTCACCACTGTCATAGCCAACATCAGTCTTCTCTTCATCTGAAGCATCCGCACTATCCTGTACCCTCCCAGGCCTATACTCTCTGCGGGCCTCGGGTATCCTGCACGGTTTCATCTTCACCTTAGGGCCGGGCTCAGTTTCGATATAGTGCCTGGCCAGAGAAGTACGACCCGGCACATCAGAACACTTCTGCTGACTCTTCCTCAGAAATTCACGTACCTCCTGTCCCTGGTGCACTGACCATGTGTCACCAACTATCACAGAAGATATAGGGGGTTTTTCACTTTTCTCCAGTTCCCCTCCTTCAGGCTCTTCTGGCAGGACATGCCCAGAAGCCCTATCATCAGTCCTCATATCTTCAGCCTTGTTCCTCACAGCTTCACTTGAAACCTCAGCTTCTGATGAGGCATCTGGCTTGGTGACCACCACTTCCATGGCTTTTTCCACCTCTGCAGCATCACCTTCAGAGTCCTTGGCATGATGCAGATCTACACCACACACCAGCAACTTCTCATCTTCAACAGCATCCACTTGTGCTGTGTTCAGTTTCAGAGTCCTGCCTTTAAAGCTCAGCTCTCCTCCTTTCACCTTAGTCTTCGCCAGGGAACCGGCCAACTGTAAAACATCTTCAGATGCCATCTTCTGTCTGGCTGTAAGGTCAGCATCAGCTTTCTTCTCAGGACTCTCAACCTCCTCCGCTACCATGCCTTCCTCATTTGCACTGGTTGCTTTATGGTCATCAGATGATTCACTATCACTATCTGACCCCTTTTTCTCAGCCACATCTGGCTCACTGTCAGGGCTATACACTTCATTTTTATTCACATCCTGCTCACTGTCAGGGCTATACACTTCATTTTCATTCACATCCTGCCACTGTCAGGGCTATACACTTCATTTTCATTCACATCCTGCTCACTGTCAGGGTTATACAATTCATTTTCATTCATATCCTGCTCACTGTCAGGGTTATACAATTCATTTTCATTCACATCTTGATCTGGAACCTTAGTTAACATGTCATCCACAACATTAACTTCACCATCTGGTCCCTCAAGTATGTGACTATGTGACAACCCCAGCACTATACTTCTATATAGCTCAGGTACTAGGAGCTGACTCACGACCTCTCCCTGGACTTCAGTGTCGCTATACAATAGGTTATTGTTCATGGCAGCATGAGGAAACCTCTCCTCAGAGCCAGGCTCTTGGGGAACCCCATTCAGAACAACTACATTTTCCTGTGCCGTTTTAAGAGTGGGGTCTCGCACCGGCTCACTCCCAAAATTGTCACAGGACACAGGCAGGTCAGGGACACTCGGTTCCCGAGAACCACCATCCTCGTCTCCCAACATCACCTGCAAAGGAATTTCATCATTATCATAGTCATCATTATTATCAATATCATTATCATGACTATGATCAGTATCATCATCACTATCATGATCATCATCATTATCATTATCAGCATCAGCATCATTATCATGGTCATCATCATTATCATGATCATCATCATTATCATCATCATCATTATCATCATCATCATTATCACACAAGTTTAATGGTCCACTAGCATTGTGTTCCGCCCCTCGGGACTGCGCACCCTCAATAGGAGCTTTATCACACTGTCCATCAGAAACATTTTTCCCCAGAGATCCTTAGACTGGGGAAAGTCATTACCCAATATGACGGGTTGCACCAGGTTCTTCACTACCCCCACTTCATATGAAACCTCCCCGAGTTTGGGGACCAAGTCCACGGCAGTCTCTGGGTAGACTTTGGTGTCTCCATGGATGCACACCACACTCAGGTGCTTATCAGGGATGAAGTCCCTATCAATCAGGCTGTCCCATACGGAAGTCACTGGACTCTCTGAGTCCAAGAGGGCCTGTGCTGGGCAGTCATTTACAACCATCCGGGGACACCTGTGGTCCAGTCTCCTCGGCTGCGGTGGTCACACACACAGGTTCTGCGCAGAGAGAGAGAGACCTGCCAACATCACAACACATAGGCTCCCCCTCTAGTGAACAGCCGGCTGCAATTTCACGACATCTCCAACACTGTCCACCACAATCACCCTCCCATATGTCCCCTCGGGCCTGAACCCGCTTATCAGCATACCCCATGTCCCAACAGTTGGAACGCTCTTACCGGGAGAGTTCGGCGTCCGGGAACTCTGAAGTGACGATCTCTCAGATGGCTGTACCTCAGGAGGACATGCTCGGGTGTAGCGGTTCACTATCACCTTTTCAACTCCATAATCAGGCCTACTGACTGCAGACTCCCAACTGTATCTCCAGTCATGAACTTCCCTGGCTCGGGCCGTCACCGTAACACCCAGCCGGGTAAGAATCTCCTCTTTCAGCTTGGCATAGTCTTGGCTGTCCTGCTCGCTCAGGTCAGCATATGCCCTTTGGGGCTCTCCAATCAGATAGGGTGCGACCATCATGGCCCATTCAGATAGGGGCAGATTCTCCTTCTCTGCCAATCTCTCAAACCTAGTGAGATATACCTCCACATCATCACAAGGTGTCATCTTTTTCAGGGACCGTCTTACCGCCTTCTTTACAGCGGACAACGCAGGTACCTTCACAACATTACTCTGGGACGCGGCACCGAAATCCTTTTTTTGTGCTGCCATCCGCTCAACAAATAACCGGTTATTCTCCTGCTGCTGCTGCAGGAATTGCTGCCGGTGCTGCTGCATGCGCTGCTGGTGCTGCAGGCTCTGCTGCTCCATGCTCCGCTGGGCCTGCTGCATGCGCTGCTGGTGCTGCAGGCGCTGCTGCTCCATGGTCCGCTGGGCCTGGACCAGGTACTCAACGAGCCCCTCCATACTGCCGGACTTATCTGTCTCAACCACGGCAGTCTTATGTTGCACAATAACTTGCGCCATTTGTTCAAACAGCGCCTCCATGCTGTCATCCATGCTGTCAGACTTCTCTGTCTTAACAACGGCAGTCTTCACTCAAGACATACACACTCTACAGTCTTTTCCATAGAAAAATTCAGCTCTGCTGTGCAGACACTTTTTTTTTTTTTTTTTTCTTTGCAAAGTCTATTAGGGCTCCTGTCTCTTTAAGACTGCTCCACAGACTTTTCTTTTGCTGCTGCACATTCCACAGTCATTTTCACAACTAGTTCAGCTTTGCTGTGCATACATTTTCTCTCTGCAGACCCTATCAGGGCCACTGTCTCTCCAAGACTTGCTCCAATCAGACGTTTCTCTTGACACACTTTTTTTTTTTCTCTGCTGCTATTTCAACAGACTTCACCTTTATTGCTGTCTCTAAGCCACTGTGCTGCATGCACACTCCAGCACTAACTGTACCGGCCCCTGCGCTGCCCCAGCATTCTCCGCCAATTGTAAGCTTTTCAGGGGATATAGCTCTGAGATCGCTGTCTGGGTAGACAGAATGGCCCGGAAACAGTTCATTCAGACAACAGTTCTGGTGTAAAACTGGCCGCAACCAGCTTTATTAAAGTCCACAGCAAACAGATAAAACATAAATCATAAACAGAAAACCTGGGCTTGTCTAGCCACTAATTACACATAGATCGATTGCCCTGTCTATCCGGGTCCCGGCTCTACCAGCCTGACCCAAAACAACACATATGATATATGTTACCAGTATGGAGTTTCACAGATACTCCTCCTTGTGTCTGAAGGCCCCTTCAGCGTCCAGACTTGAGAAAGATCCACTCCTAATCAGCCGCTATTCACACGGATTCGCACTGAGACTACTCCTGTGTCCGGGTCCTTCCTGCACCCAGACTGAGATAGCTCACACTCCTAGAAACTGCTTCTTGTGCCGGGACACCTTCCTGTGTCCAGACTGAGACAGCTCCCACACTCCTGGAGACGCTCCTTGTGCCGGGACACCTTCCTGTGTCCAGACTGAGACAGCTCCCACACTCCTGGAGACACCTTCTGTGCCTGGACCCCTTGTCCAGACTAAGCGTGCTCTCTCCTCTTGACTGTGTTTCCACACACCTACTTCTGGTCTCCTAATCAACACCTGAGTGATTTCAGGCTTGAGCTGCAAGTGTGTGCTGAATGTGAGGTGTAGTGACCTTTCTCTACCACTAGGTTTACAAAGCCACATATTTCCCTTATACCTAGGTGAAATATACACCCCATTCAACACATATTCACTCACTGTCTCACAGCTTCTAATGGTCTTCCTGTAGAAGTACTCGGGACAAAATGTGTAGATGTAAAAGTGGGCAGAGAGGAATTGAAAGACCAGGGGCTTCTGGTAGTAAAGACTGTAAATGAGGAGAACGGGTTAAATATAATTTTGGGTACTAACATTATCGGTAATTGTTTGGGAGAAGTTGTGTTCTTGCTCCAACAGCTCGCTGAGATTGCCCGACCAAGGCAGAAAGGAGTAATCCAAAGAGAGATCCGGGCCCTGGTGTGTCAGCAGCAAGCGAAGCTTACAGACGGCGAAATTGGTAATGTACGGGTCACTGACTCGGATCCTATTGTGATACCCCCAATGAGTGAAATGATCATCTGGTGCAGGGCAGCCATAGGTCTGAGAGGACAGAACTACCAAGCTGTAGTAGAACCCCACCATTCAGAACATAGACCTACACTTATGACTGCTAGAGGAGTAGTAGAAGTGGTGAATGGAAGAGTACCGGTACGGCTTCTCAATTGGGGAGATGATGAGGTAAATTTACCCCGTTATGCAACCATTGCTAAACTTCATGCTGTCGACAATAATTCTATTCTCCCGGCTGAGTCCTTAGACTCCTGTCGAATAGCGGAGGACAATGACCCAGCAACTCAGGTGGCGGAATGGTGTCAGCAACTCCATGTTGGGACGGACACCACTCCCGCTCACCAGAAGCAAGGGGTATTACGGGTGGTGCAAGAGTATGCCCAAGTGTTTAGCAAGCACCCACTTGATTTTGGGGTAATTAAGGGAGTACAACATCATATCCCTACAGGCAGTCATCCTCCCATCAAAGAGCGGTATAGGCCCATACCTCCAGCTCATTATCAGAAGGCTAAAGAAATGTTGCATGATATGAAGAAAGCTGGGGTGATAAGGGATAGTTGTAGCCCCTGGGCAGCCCCTCTAGTTCTGGTTAAAAAGAAAGATGGTAGTATGAGAATGTGTGTGGATTACAGACAGGTGAACCGCATAACACACAAGGATGCATACCCGTTACCACGTATAGAGGAATCATTAGCTGCTCTGAAAACGGCTAACTACTTTTCTACCCTCGATCTGACTAGTGGTTACTGGCAAGTGGCTGTGGCTGAGGAGGATCGTGAGAAAACGGCTTTCACCACCCCAATGGGGCTCTGTGAGTTCGACAGAATGCCGTTTGGGCTCAGTAGTGCCCCAGGAACATTTCAGAGAGTGATGGAAAACTGTCTGGGACATCTCAATTTTGAAACCGTGCTGCTATACCTAGACGACGTTATCGTGTATTCCAAGACATATGAGGACCATCTGAAGCACCTGGCAGAAGTGTTTGAGTCCCTGTCCAGGTACGGGATGAAGTTGAAACCCTCAAAATGCCATCTACTCAAACAGAAGGTACAATACTTGGGGCACATCGTCAGTTCGGAAGGAGTAGCGCCGGACCCAGAGAAAGTCACTGCCATCCAGAAGTGGCCGGAGCCGAAGAACCTTAAGGAAGTGCGACAGTTCCTGGGACTAACGGGTTACTACAGAAGGTTCGTGAAAGATTACACGAAGAAGGCAGCTCCTTTACAGGACCTCTAGTAGGACAATCCCTAAAGAGCAGAAACCTTCCCTTTAATTGGGGTAAAGAACAGGCTGAAGCATTCCAAAAGATGAAAGAGATCCTTACAGGTGATGAGATCTTAACCTATCCTGATTACAGCCAACCGTTCCTGTTGTACACCGACGCCAGTAATGAAGGTTTGGGAGCAGTTCTCAGTCAGAAGCAGAATGGCCAAGAAAAAGTCATCGCATATGCCAGCAGAAAACTCAGGCCAACTGAAAGGAATCCGGAAAATTATAGCAGCTTCAAGCTGGAGTTTCTGGCGCTGGTCTGGGCCATTACTGAAAGATTTAAGCATTATCTGGCCTCCAATCGGTTCACTGCGTTTACAGATAACAACCCCTTAACGCACCTGGAAACCGCCAAGCTGGGTGCCATGGAGCAGCGATGGATGGCTCGGTTGTCCAATTACCAGTTTACTATCAAGTACCGGGCAGGTCGAAAGAATGCTAATGCTGATGCATTGTCTCGAATGCCGCATGACTCTGATACGGAAGAAGAATCGGACGACCTGGAAGAAATTGAGCTACCTGCGTTCCATCGAAATGGGGTAGTCCACGAGCATCGAGTCCACAGAAAGCAGTATGGTGCAACATTAAATCCTTTACCCCATCACAGCTGGAAAGAGACTCAGGACAGTGATCCAGTGGTCAGCCGCATCAAGGAGTTGTTAAAACAGGAAGGTTCCTCCTTGGAAAAGGATGCACCTATGTCAGCAAAGCTCCTGTGGAACGAGAAAAGCAGGTTGTTCCTATACCGTGAGAAGTTGTGCAGGAGATACGTCAACCCCAGAACCCATGAGATGGTCTGGCAAATAGTGGTCCCCAAGGCAGACGTCCCAATGGTGTTGGAAGCATACCACGATCAAGCAGGACACTTTGGCTGGAGAAAGCTGGAGACCCTGTTGAGATGCCGGTTCTACTGGGTAGGGATGCGCAGCTCCATCGAGAGGTGGTGTCGGAACTGTGGACCCTGTGGTCTCAGAAGAAAGGACTACGGTAGTCAGAAGGCACCCCTGCAACCTATCCGGACGACTCGTCCTCTGGAGATTGTGGCCCTGGACCACGTCAAATTGTCGCCAAGTAGATCTGGATACTCATACGCCTTGACTATGGTGGACCATTACTCCAGATTTCTGGTGGTTGTTCCAGTTAAGGACCAGACCGCAGTGACGGCAGCGAAAACCTTTCAAGCAAGCTTCTGCAGACCGCATGGGTATCCGGAGCAAGTATTAACCGATCAGGGACCTGCTTTGGAAGCCGATTTATTCAAGGAATTCTGTCACATGTACGGGTGCAAGAAAATTAGAACAACACCATATCACCCTCAAACCAACGGTCTTTGCGAAAAAATGAACCATATTGTCCTTGACTTGTTGAGATCCATACCGTTGGAAGACAGGAATCGATGGCCGGACTTACTACCTGATTTGGTTGATTTGTATAACCATATACCTGTAAGTTCAACTAACTGCACTCCAGCCTATCTTATGAGAGCAAGGCCCGGAAAACTACCAATGGATCTAGAACTTGGAGTGGTAGAACCGGAGGCAGACGACGCCGTTGAAAACTGGGACGTCAATCGGCAAGAGCAATACAGAAGAGTGCAAATCTGTGTAGAAGAAAGTCTTAACAAGGCACGGGGAAAACAGGAAGATGTTTACAACAAAAATGCTCCTGCCAAGCCTTTGATGCCTGGAGAGGTAGTATTAAAAAGAAAAAGGAAGATGCACAAATTGGATAATCAGTGGGAGCAAGAACCCTACGTCGTACAAGATTCTAAATATGACAACAGAAAAGTTTGTGTCGTCAGTAAGGACGGAGGAAGAACAACAACCACTGTGTCCAGAGACCATTTGAAATTGTGTCCAGAACCCTTAAAGCGTTGTGAAAAGAACCCTGTCATCAATCAAGAAGAAAGAAAGGAAGAGGTCATACACACAGATCTGGGAGATTTTCCTGCGGATTGGCCCCGACTGGGAGATGCTGTGATAATTCCAGTGTTGCAGTTTTATCAGCCACAAGAGGAAGTTCTACCTCCAGTTGTGCCTGTGGTGCCAGTTGAGCCCGTTCAGGAGTTACCCATTCCAGCAACACCTCAACCTGTGGAACCTCAAGAAGGATCATCTGAAGCAGCGCCCCATACTATGGGATCCCCTGGTGAAGCTGACTCACACCGCCCAGCCATCAGTACACTTGCCAGATCCATAGAAAGATTGAGGCAGTTCTATAGTTTGCCGTTACGCAGTGCAGACAGATCGCAACTTGATATACCTGAAGCTACACCACGTAGATCAGAGCGAACCACCAAAGGGAAGTTACCCATTAGATATCAGCAGTGATTATAACGAATTAATGTGAATATTGTAAAAAGTCTATATATATATATATATGTGTTTTTCCCTATTATGTCTTATAATGGACTCAGAGGCTGAGGACTGAGCCAGCCCAAAAACTGTATCCTGTGAATAGTTGCACTAAGGTGCCTTATAATGGTTTCACACGAAGCCTTGACTTACCTCTGAACAGAAAACCCGTGTGGTGTGGCACTGAGTGAGGTCTGCATTCGGATGTCCTGCAGCCCACCCAGGACCCACGTTGAAGGTTTGGTGCGGGTCCTTCACAAGAATACTGAGTATTTATTGAATGTTTTGATGCATTAATACTTTTTGTATTTTTCTATATTTGATGTTTTATCGCAACGTTCAAGACATCCTTACCTCCCGGATGGGACGAATTAATGTTTATTGTTGATGTTTAATGCATAAACAAATTGTCTCTTTATATTTTACAGCCCGGGAGTGCTGTCGTTTACCATGGGGGAATGTGTAGCCCTGGTACACAATACCAGGAGGATGAGTGGAGAGGTAACAGTTAAGGGCTCTTCATAACATCACGTACACTTCGGACACACCCAGCAGGGGTGTGGGGGGAGTGATTCTTTCAGTCAGTTTTCCTGTCCTTGGACAGAGTAGACGTGTTCAGTCTGAGCCTGTTAGCAGTTCAGAAAGTGGAGGCTAGTACAGGTGGCCTAGTTCACCTCAGCCTAGTCAGAGCTGTGCCCCACTGGAAAACGGACTGAGATATCTATTAAGAGTTGAGCAAATCGAAGGGCAAAGTGGAAGAGAACAGAGAAGTGCCATAGGTCAAGGATACCTGCACATTGTAACCGGTCACTGGGGACCGAAGGATCACTATAGCTTCAAGCATAGTGGTAAGAAAACCAGAGGCTTACCGGACCTTAGGTCGTGGCAAGCAGCCCTGAAGAGTCAGTACGTATCTGGGGTCAGGGGAAGTGAGGACCTTGAGTCTCTGCAGGACAAGATAGGAATTCAGCTCTCCCACAGGAAGGCTCCGACCACAAAACTGACTGGGCAGAACAGCTTTGGAGTAGCTGGAATTATAGAGGGAACTACGCTTCAGGCTGGTTGGACTCATCATCATTGGACAGTAAAGGAGGCCCCTAACTTGCTTAACCGTTGCCTCAAAGCTCATCCTCCATCAACCCCATCAGCCTCCCTGGGACCTGCCTTACCATCTTACAAGTAAAAGGTATGGAGAGACGCTGATGTGTGAGACTGAGTTATTTATTGCATGCCTGCACAACCCTGCTTTAACTACCGACCTGAGGGAAGAGTCCCACCTGTAGGGGACCCGACATCTAGCTGCCTCACCATCCCCTCAGAGATCTACAGCAGCGCTGGTACAAATTACCAGAAGACTACAGGTGGCGTCACGAACTGTAAATATACTTATCCCCTGTAAATATTCCCCCAACATACGCCAGACCGCCAGGGCCACAGACCGAGCCACCGCTACCTGTGACAAACCCCATAGACTTCCATGGGCTCGGCTCTGAGTACCCCATTGCCCTGGTAACCCACAATTGTGGTGGCGGGTCGACACAATTGAACCATAGGATGCACATGGTCGCCCAAAATGCCTAAATAATCGCGGCTGTTAATTCTTCCATGAAGGGATATCATTGGCCAGGTGGATCTCCACGAAATAGCACCCCAGATCATCACAGAACTTCTGCCATGTTTTACGGTTGGGAGAAGGCAGTCTGGATGGAATGCTTCTTTCGGCTGTCTCCAAACGTACACGCGGCCGGAGGTCGGAAATAGGGTACACGATGATTCGTCTGAGATTATCACGTTTCCACTGCGTGAGGGACCAATTTTGGAGGTTTCTACACCACTCTAAACGCTTGGAAACATTTGTCATTGAGAGCAGCGGTTTATAACATGTTCGAAGATTATGATGCCAAAACGTTAGGTGTTTCCATTATTTTGTCCAACCCCTGTACATAGCACTGGACTATTTTGTACAGTCATTACCATTACACATGGCAACTGATCATCCCGCTTTCTTGTACACATGTAAACTAGGGTACAAGTAGTGCTGTGAGTAAAAACAATATATCCACTTTTCGACATGCGATCTACATGTATGTCTCATGTCTGATGCCCATCACAGGGAGCTGAAGGTGTACTATGGCATTTAGGGTTCCAATGAAGGCAATGTAACTACCATCTTGTATCTCATGTTCATAATGTAATGTAAAAACAGGTTTACAAAATTATTACCCCACACTGAAATGCTGATGGAAAAAAATTCAAGATCCAACAGCAGTAAAAAACATGTAATAAAAAGCAATCAAATTGTTCTATGTACCCCGTGGTACCAATATAAATTACACATTGTCCTATAAAAAATATGCCCTCACATAGGTGTATCTGCAGAAATATTTAAAAAATGGGGTCTAGTAAATGGCAACACAAAGCAAATCTTTTTTTAAGTTATTTTAAAAGAAGTAATAGAAAATTAAAATAAATAAAAAACAAGCCCATACAATTGTCATCACAAAACAGCGGTACATCAACTCTTTAATCCAATGAAGGCTGAAAAAGCAAATAAATGCTACCGGATCCAATGGATTATCAGGCTAGGATCCTATGACACCGTATAGTCATCGCTTTTTCACTCTTCTTAGGATACAACTTTTCTTACTTTTTGATCACTGATAGTCTTAGGATATTACTGATCCCGATTACGAGCGGATTCAGAGAAAGGATCTGACACTGCAAGAAGTAGAGTTGTGCCTATAATCTAGCACAACTCAGCAAGGTGAACCCTCCAAGCGTGATGGGAACAGCTGCACAATATAAAGAATCCGATAATCTATGGAGCTGTTCATGTCTGTCTTTTTTATGGATCAAGATTGTAGTATAAATGACAGGAATCACATTTTGCCCTGTTTCAAGTTGTTTTACAGCAGAAAACTGACTTATTGCTTGATTAATTGGATCCTACACAAAGAAGCAGAGTTGATTTACTCTTCTTTTAACGCTTAATTTAGAGCGATACGCAGTTAGACCTTCTAAACTTCCATAAGTCTGGAGATTCCCCCTTGTATCATTGCCAAATGTTTAAAATCACAACCTAAAATAACAACTGCGAGCTCATGGAGACAAATCCCATTAACAGACCGACTGTCAGTCCTTACACAGTGTCCGTCATAAGAGGAGATATTCTTCCTAGTGCTAGTTCATACTCTCGATTGAAACAATTTAGGTACACACAGAAAAGGAGATGATGTCTCTGAATGTTCCCACCATTCTTCATGGTCCGAGTGGTTTAGTCCACTCCAGTTGAAGTTTTCCAGTAGCCCTCTCACAAGTAGCGCTCATTTCTTTCTTTATAGCAGGGGTGGGGAACCTCTTTTTTCTGTAAAGGGCCATTTGAATATTTATACCATCAGTCTCGAGCCATACAAAATTATCAACTTAAAAATGTTCTTCTATAGTTAGTCAAACAATTAATTCACTTGCCCATAATATGATGGCTGGAGCTTCTTCTATATGATGATGTGTGTTAGGTGTTATGGATGACATTGCTACTCACAAGTGCTTTTCCATGTTTACGTCAATCAGATTGGAGGGACTCTTTACGATGGTAAGTTTTGTAAGGAACGCGCAACAGTAAGTTGTTCTGAACACAGATGTGTATTTCACTGCATGTCTCAGAGTAGAGAATTCATTATGGTTCCTGTAACGATTACAAAACAATATGTGGGAGGTCTGCTGTATATATCACATAGAATACACCGAGACTGCTGTATATACAGTACATCACGTAGCAGACACTGAGACTGCTCTGTATACATCAAATGGGATACAGTGAGACTGCCATGTACATCACATAGGAGAATCTGCGACTCTTGCATACGTCACGTGCCACGGTCTTCATTAGTGAATACTGTGTATGAACGCTCTTCATAAGATTCAAAGAACCAGCAAACAGAAAAACAGGGCTGGCGACCCAAGAACGAATGACTTTGTGCAGAAAATTCCCCACCCTTGTACTACAGATACCATAGCTATCAGATTAAATTTCAGCTCATTGTATTGTTCCTTGGTGAGTGTTCCAGTGTTGCCGTCTGTGGCTCTCACATGTGTGATCTCACTGGAATTTCAGCGATTCTGTATGAAAAATGGTTCTAATCTACTTTGTTTGCAATCCTTAAAAAAAAATTATTCACTGATGATGCTGTATGGCAGCTTGTTTTTTGCGGGACAAGATGACGTTTTCAGTGGTACCATATTTATTTATATCCTTGTTTTGATCGCGTATTATTGCACTTTTTCCAAGCGGTATGATGATAATTTACTACTTTTTTGTGTTTTTCTTTTTACGGCTTTCACTGAAGGGGTTAACTAGGGTTACGCTTTTATTATGGGATTTGTACGGACGCGGTGATACCAAACATGTGTGTTTTTTTAGATAAAAATGTGTATTTCTTAGGGGAATTTTTTAAAATTATTTTTTAATATTTTTTATTCAATTTTTTTTTTTAAAAATTTTATTTTTACCTAGTCCCTTTATGGGACTTTCACTTTTTCACTTTTGATTGCAGGTATAGTACATTGCAATGCTCCAGCATTGCAATGCATTATACCTATGTAGAAAGCTGCTGAGACCATGTTGTGAACATGGTCTCAGCTGCTTTCCGTAGCTGGATGACCCGGAGGTTGTCATGACAACCCGGGTCATCAAGGCAGAGATCGGGCCCTGTGATTATATCGCGGGGACGCTGATCTGAGGCAAAGGGAGCTCCCGACCCTCTGCCTCCCCCCCTGAACGCTGCGATCGCGCTCGATCACAGCAGTCAGGGGGTTAACAGCCAGGGGCGGCGTGGACGCTGCTCCCGGCTGTCAGTGCAGGAAGCTTGGCTACTGCAGCGCTGAGCTCCTGCACTGATCGGGCAGCAGAGGCTGAAATTTTCGATTACTGCTGTGTTTGGTCAGCTCTTGCCGTTTACACGCAGTGGTAGTTCAGAGGCATGACGTGCACAGTCCGTCCTGGTGCCGAAACTGACATCCTGCCATGACGGACTGTGCACGTCAATGGACATTAAGGGGTTAATATAGAGTGACAAGTCTTTAGCTACTTAATTAATGATTATATTGTGTTAATGTAATGGTTTGCTATTGTCATTAAAGTAAACAATGGTATTACTTTGTCTTGAACACTTTTCTTCCTGTTTCTTGCATAAAGAATTTAAAAAAAAATTCTGGGGCGTGGCTATGTAGTGAGCAGGAGAGGACGCTACCGTGAGAGCTCCTCAGAATCCTTGCAAAATCCTGACACCTTGACCCTTTTCAAGTAATTCATTGGTGGCGATCTGGACCCCCTGGACATTGGGACCCCCCCTTGCACCCCGTGGGAGGATGTGCTACTTGCGGTTGGGCGACTGAGGAGTCCGGAGTGAGCGGCTGGTCCTGCTCCTTCACGAGGCGGAGGCCATTTTGGGAGCGCGGCTCTACTGCTGAGAGCTGCGACGCTGACCCATATCACTGCACCGCAGGCAGAGAGGATACCGACAGCCTGATAGAGGGAACGCGTGGTGAGTGCCCTGGAAAGATTGGGCCCTGAGCGTTCCCCTTCCCCCAGTTCTCATTATTAACCCCTCTCTGTGTCGGCTGGTATTATTACTGTGGGAGGTTCTAAATACCCTCCTCATTGCTGCTATCTCTGTGGGACTTTTTCTACCTCCCCTGACCGCCAGGGACTCTCCTGAATAGTACCTATAAATATATGCGGCATCACATCTGTTGCCTCTGCTGGAATTATAAACGCCCATTAATAACTCTGTTGTGATTGTCCTCTAAAGTGGGAGTTATCCGAGGCACGTATTTCTGGCTACTTCACTGGGACATATTGTAATCAGTCATGAGCCGATTTAAAGGGTCAGGAACGGCAGAAAAACTTAAAGAGTTTGCAAGACTTGACCCCTCAGAGGGTATACGGTATCTTAGAAATACCTCCTCCCAAGTTCAACGTAAAAATCGCCCATCCGGAGGTGAGGAAGAGACGGAACAGGAGGAACTGACCCTTAAACAGGCGTCTGAGCAATTAATGCAGGCTATCTCTCTGACCAGGGCTTACCTAACGGAGAAAGTCGAGGATGTCCATACGGAAGTGGGGAGACTTCGTCACAACATACAGGCCATGAAGGGACGTATTACAGAAGTAGAGACAAGAGTGTCCAAAGTGGAGGATACCATTATACCTATGGAGGCCAAATTGACAAAGGTGGCTGGCTCCATAAATGCCTGGAAGCAAAAAGCGGACGACCTGGAAAACAGAATGCGTCGGAACAATATCCATATTATTGGTATGCCTGAACGCTCGGAGGGTCAACATCCTGAACAGTTTCTGGAGGACTGGCTTAAGACATCCCTGGGAGATTAATTCCCCCATGTTTGCCATTGAAAGAGCCCACAGGGTTCCCACTAAACCCCTGCCTCCGGGGGCTCCACTTCGGCCTCTCTTGGCACGCCTGCTCAATTGCAAAGACAGAGACACCATTCTGCGTCTTGCACGACTAAAGAGTCCCATTAAGTTTAATAATGCTACTATATCCATCTTTCTGGATTTTTCCATGGAACTGCAGAAACAGCGAGCACAGTTCAGCGAGGTCAAGAAACAGCTCAGAGATAGGAACATTGTGTACTCAATGATATATCCGGCTCGGCTCCGGGTGGTTCATGGAGATGTCTCCGTATTTTATACAGACCCGGCGGAGGCGATGGAGTGGCTGCGGTCCCAGGGGAGATCCCCAGCGAAGGAATCCTAATGTGATAACTGGCAATCTGAATCCTTTTAATTACAGGTCTAATTGGAGTTTTTTCTCTTTTTTTGGCAAGCATCCAATTACCAACAATACCGGACACTGTGTTCAGTGATGGTATCCCCTTCTTTATCTTTTGATGGGGGCGTGAGACTGTGCTGCTATATGACTAAGTATTTGTTTTGTTTTTTCCTTTCTCAAGGTTTTAGTGTTTATAGTCATTTAGGTAAATGCCACAGCCAATACCAATTGAGCTCTCTAGGTGATATCTCTATACTCTATTCGATTAATATACTGCAATATATTCAGATAAGTGGGAATGGGTTCTGAATTAATCTGTATGACCTGGAACGTAAGGGGTATAAAAACCCCTAGAAAGAAAATTAAGGTATTTTCATAAATTAGACAATATCGCCCTCGTATGGTGGTTTTGGTCGAGACGCACCTAACCAAAGACACTGCTCGATGGGTCCAAAAACCATGGTACAGTGGTTTATACATTCTTTTCACACTAGCTACTCCAGGGGTGTCTCACTATTAATACATAAAGATGTTCGGTAGGAAGCTAGGGAGGCCTGGAAAGATCCTGAGGGACGATTTGTATTGGTACACGCGTTAATTAATTCTCAGAAATATGTCATCCTATGCATTTATAACCCTCCTCCAGCAAATATGTCTATTATTCAGAGGGCATTGAGTTTTGCTCTAAATTATCCAGATGCCCATGTTATTTGTTTGGGGGATTTTAATTTGGTTATGAATAATCATCTGGATAAATTGAGACTGGGTGATGGGGTCCAGAGTGGAACATCCCCCCATTTACATCCCAGCTGTCACAATTTATGGCGGGAAGCAGGTGGGTGGATCTTTGGAGAATGAGCCACCCTGATACAAAGGATTATACCTGCCATTCCTCTACTAAATGCTCTCTATCTCGCATAGATTACATTTTTAGATCCAGTAGCCTGGCGACATGGGTAGATGATATCGAACATGGTAATAGAGGAATTTCAGACCATAGCCCGGTTGTTCTTAAACTTAAATCGCCCATCGACCAATAGGATAACATGGAAATTGAATCCCTTTTGGTTAAAGTTGATAGAACCACCTGATAGAACAATAGATCAACTACGTTGTTTCATCTCGTCTCACCCTGAGCCCCGAAAGATTAATATATTCCCTTAAAGCTTATTTAAGAGGTTGTTTATCCTCTACGATCTCTTATATTAAAAGGGTGACATCGGAGGAAGATGGCGAGATGGAGCGACGTTTGAAAGATACAGAGACAGCCTATATATCTGATCAAACTAACAGTAATAGGGTAGAGTGGTTGACTGCTCAAAGGTTATATACTCAATACATTGATACTAAAACTAAGCGTAAATTATTTTTTACTAAACAATCCTATTTTGAAATGAGGAATCAGGCTAGCAAATTTTTGGCCTATTTGGTCCGACAACAATACAACTAACACAATTCTACAGATTTGTAACCTTGATGGTACTCTGGTTTCCTCAACTGAGGAAATATTGAAATGTTTTACTAATTATTATAATTCATTATATAACTCCAAAAATGATAAAGATGACCTGGGGTGTCTAAATTATCTGTCAGATATAGAATTTCCCACACTGGACCCCTCCCAACGGGCCTTTATGGATGCTGAGTTTACTCTGGAGGAGGTAGAGGATGCCATAAGGGACATGGCCTCTGGGAAGGCCCCTGGCCGGACAGATTCCCTGTTGAATTGTATAGGAAATATTAGGAAATACTGGCACCTCTTTTGCTGACAGTGTTTCGCGGGATTTGGGAGAGGGGATGCATGCCGGAATCTTTCTATGAGGCTAATATAATATTTCTTAAAAAAGAGGGGAAAGATCCTTTAGATTGTGGATCTTATAGGCCCATATCACTGGTAAACGTGGATTATAAAATTTTTACAAAAATTTTGGCTAAGCGGTTGAATTCAGTCATATTAGATCTGGTGCATTCTGACTAAACCGACTTTATGCCTGGTAAAAACACTTCCATCAATATTAGACGAGTCCAGTCAGTGGTTCAATATAGCTCCCTGGTCCAGACAATAAGTGGGCAGTGGCATCGTTGGATGCAGCTAAGGCCTTTGACTCTCTTGAATGGCCTTTTCTCCGTGCATGTTTGCAGAAATATGGATTTGGCGATAGATTTTAAAAAATGGATCAGTATTTAGTACATGAAACCTAAGGCCCGGGTCATGGTAAATAGTTCCATATCTGAGCCATTTTCATAACACAGGGGAACCCGTCAAGGGTGTCCCCTCTCTCCGGCCCTCTTCACTCTTGCTATTGAGGCACTGGCAATTCATATGAGATCTTCCCCTGATGTTGCTGGTATAGAGATAGCGGGTCGGACAGATACCATCGGCCTGTAAGCTGACGATATGGTACTGTTTATGGACAAAGTGGAATAATCTTTAACAAGAGCAATTACAATTATAAATGAATTTGATAAATATTCTGGCCTATGTATAAATTGGGGAAAATCTGTTCTAATGCCTCTCTCCCATACTCCTATGCCACATCTTGAGACTCTTTCCCTATTACCCATTGTAACCAGTTTTAAATACTTAGGTATCTATATCTCTAAAGATAGTGAGGCTGATTTGCAACTTAACATACATCCGTTACAGGAGTAAAGGGTATGCCACACTAAACAATATCGCTAACGGGATCGCTAAAAAACGTCACTATTTAGCGATCCGTTAGCGATATTGTTCAGTGCGGCAGCTTCCAGCGACGAGCTTCCTGCTGTGATCTCGCTCGTCGCTGGAATCGTTCCGGACCCTATTTTCTCGTCGGCGCTCCCGCTGGGTAAGTATCTTATCGCTGTGTGGCACCTTTTCTTAGCGATTTAGCGGTACTTTTGTACCTCTAAAGTCGTTAAGAAGATCGCTAACGGCGATAGCGTCGTTAACTATATCGCTAAATGCGGCAGCATTTAGCGATATAGAAACAATCCCGCTAGCGATCTCATTAGTATGCAACGCTAACGAGATCGCTAGCGGGATAGCTTAGTGTGGCAGTACCTTTAAAGTTAAATTTGCGACCTGGGATAAACTTCCATTGTCTGTGGTTGGACGTATCAACTTAATTAAAATGATATTACTCCCCAAGCTCAGCTACTTTCTTCAACATAGCGCTGTAGTGGTGCCCAGATCTTTTTTCGCTAATTTGAATTACCGGATCACATCCTTTATATGGGGAAAAACGAGGCCCAAACTCAGGCTAACCACCCTGCAGAGACCTTAGAAGGGAGGGGGGGAATTGCTGCCCGATTTCTTTTTGTATTATCTGTCTGGACAGGCTAAAGCCATAAGCACGTGGATGCCCGGCGGTCAATTACTTAATTCTGAAAGCCATTTACTTCATGCCGCACAAACCAATTGCCCGTTGGGATTTTTAGGAACGAGAAGGGCAGGTGTCTCGCGACCACTCTCCTTGCTTCGTTTGGCAAGATCAATCTGGAAACAGATTAAGAAGGTGGTTGGGTTTGAAGATATTCTGGCAGAGATGCCCTTATGGAATAATAGTTACTTCCCGGCACTATTTGATCACCCATCTGCTGAGTTCTGGACTCAATATAATGTTTCTACGATAGGAGATCTGTATGACGGCGGAACTTTGATCTCTTTTGAACAACTACAAGTAATCGTGGTGTTCCGAGGTCTCAGCTCTTTCATTATTTACTGTTAAGGTCAGCTTTCAATCACACATGAGAAGCATAGGTATAGATACTGCTATTTCATCTTTACCCTTGATAGGGATCCTTAAATCACAGGGCCCCCAGGACCTCATCTCTTCTTTGTACACATATATGTTGTCGGTAGGAACTGAGTCTACCATGGACTTCGTTAGGAGGAAGTGGGAATGGCTCATCCCAGATACACAGGGAGAGGAGTGGGAAGAAATTCTTGAGTCACCAATCAAAGTATCCCCGTCTGTTAATAATAGGATGATACAATTATATATTATAAATCAATCATATTTGACTCCAACTCGGCTTTTCATGATGGGTCGTTACCAATCATCGGAATGCCTGAGATGTCATTTGATAGATGCAGACTTCATTCACATGATCTGGTGTTGTCCTATTGTTGCGCAGTATTGAAAGGCGGTGACATCACTGTTGACATCCTTGGTACCAACTCCTGTTCCCCTTGAGCCGTTGGTCTGTCTATTTGGAGTATGGGATGAGGAGGCATGGGATCAATATGTTGGGATTTTCCTAAGGGAGACACTTTTCATGGCTCAAAAGGTATTAGCATTGAGGTGGATGGGGAATTCATCTCCCTCCCTCGGATCCTGGATTAATTTGGTGAACTCGATTATCCCATATGAGCCACATTATACCAGAATAGACGGTGTCCAAGCAAATTCAAGAAGATATGGGGGAGATGGAACTCCTCCCACCTTACTTTGCAGAGAGGAGATGTCACATAATACACAGCTAATTGTATGGAAGTAGGCTGCGGTATGGTTTTGTAGGTGTAGGTACAGTTTAGGAGTTAGGTAGTTTTCATTGTTTGGATGATAACACAAGACACAAGACCATTCTGATTTACCTTATATTATGCTTTGGCTTATTTATTCGCAACTGGTATTTGCATTTTACTATACATTTCTCAATGACATGTGGAACATGTGTATTTTGCATTTTCTTTTATGTCTGATACTAGTATGTGTATTGTACAATTGTTTATGGTTTAATAAACGAAGTTAAAAAAAAAAAAAAAATAAAAAAAAAATTCTGCTCCCTTCCTAGACACAGCGGTCATACACCCCTCGAAAAAGTAAGATTTTAAATCAATCTTACTGATCACAAGAACAATTTGCCAAATTTTGACAAGACTGAGTTTCATAAAAATGTTCTATCCCATAACATGAAAGTAAGGTTAATAACACAGCTTTCATTTCAAAATCTTCAGTTGTACTCAAATTAGTTGATGCAAAAATGAGTTAACGCCACATAAAAGCAACTACATCTAGTATTGTCTATGACCTCCATGATTTTTAAGGAGAACACCAAGTCTTCTAGGCACAGAATGAATAAGTAGGTGACATATTGCAGCATTATCTTTTTCCATTCTTAAAGCATGACGTCTTTACATAGCGATAAAGAGGACAGATTTGGTTATACACTTCTTATGGGGAACTTGGCGATGCCTCCTCCCCGCTACCTACACAATCACATACAGCTGCTCTACTATGCAGTGTCATCTTAGAAGTAATTTAGGAACTACTAAAAACAGGCACAATTTGATCAATAAGGTCTTTTTACTCCAGTTTTGGAAAAATGAAAATTACAACTTGACAATTTTTTTGTGCAAAAGTAACTCAAACAAAACAAATTTGGTATTATTACATGCCACATTTTGGCTCCCAACAGGAATGGGGCTGATCACTTAATACTGCACTTCTCATTGTGACTTTGGATTGATCTTATATGTCAGTTTAGGGTAATCTAAGGGATGTCTTGTTGATTGCACCTTTTTCACAGGGAACAAAACTAGTTGAAAACTAGACACCACAAATGCTGAATTAAAGGGAATCTTTCACCAGATTTTGCTACTTAATCTGAGAGCAGCATAATACAGGTAACAAAGGGACTCTAATTCCAGTGATGTGTCACTTACTGGACTGCTTGTTGTAGTTTTGACAAAATCACTGTTTTATCAGCATGAGTTTATCTGTAGAGAACTAGTAAAACTGCGGCCGTGTAGTCCTCCATATTCATGCCCCTGCCCCCACCACTGATGGAAGCTTTCTGTGTACACTGTACATGCACAGAAATCTGCCAATCACTGGTGAGGGTGGGATTATATAGAGCACAATATTCAGAATACTGCTAGAGCTGCAGCAGATAAGAGTGATTTTATTAAAATGACAGCAAGCAGCCCAGTAAGTGACACATAGCTAGAATCAGGGTCCCTACATCATGCTGCTCTCAAATAGGTTAGTGAAAACCTGGTGACAGATTCCCTTGAGGACAGAACTTTAACAGTCTCAACGATTATACAAGCATTTTCAGGTATCAGTACCTCCTCATCAGATTAAAGAAACTCGTACAGCAATAAACTAAAGAATAAATAAGCCTAGAAAAGGCGAACATAGTAGTGGGCCGGAAAGCCAACGTTATAAACAATAAAGTAATAAATACAACGTTTCACCTTACCTATGTAACCGCTTTACTTATTCGGTTTTAGAATTTGTGCTCTGTGTAGAAGTCGCATCGCAGAAAGGGAAGGATTGGGCAATGTAAAGCTATTGCCCACTTACAAATGGTGGAGCAAATGTTAACTGTGTTCAGCCTTTTAACAATAGAAAATTAGAACACCCCAAACTTTCGATTAAAACATTTCCTTTAACAGCACATATTGGGGCCTCTACGTCCTTCAGGTTGCACAATCTACCTTTATGACCTTCATTTCCTATGAGTATTCAGCTGACCCATGACTTTTGAGCAAAGTGGCTCTCTATGGTAACTGTAGCTGTGTAACCTATATGTCTTTGTTGGAATATTACACATTGTAGACTATTAGTGGAAAAAATGGGTCAGAGATCTTATATCATCCAAAAGCTACATCAAAACTGTGATGTTGTTACTATATCTGTGATTGGTTTGCTGTTATCCTGGTTTCAGTTTCTGCCTAGTAACAATGATGTAATGGGGAGGAGGAGACAAGGCAGGAGCACGGAGTCCTGGGTAAGGGGAGCGAGTGAGAGGAACTGAAAATAAAGTATGGATGTTTAAACCTACCATCCAGCATCTCTGTGTGGCCTTCTGGAGTTCCCTTCATCTGCACAACAACACTACAACTGGCGACGAGGAAGCGTTCATCATCAGCTAAAGGTATTTCAGCTCTACAACAATGGCCTGTTTACCTGCCTTCCCTGCTTTGATGTGCATCAGTCCCCAGCTAACCTAGCAGCATGTTGGGAGAAATGGCTGAAGCGTTTTGATATATTCCTACAAGCAATGAACATATCAGATGATACCAGGAAGAAAGCCATGCTATTACATTATGCAGGGAACAAGTCTATGATATCTTCACTACTCTGCCTAATACAGGAGAAGACAAAGACTATGAGCTCAGTAAGGCAGCATTAAGCAAGTATTTCTCCCCACACAGAAATGCAGCATTTGAAATCTTCAAGTTTAGACAATTAAAGCAGTCTGCAACAGAAAGCATTGATGAATATCATGTCCGACTACGGCACCTTGCAGCTTACTGTGAATTTGCAGATGTCGACAAAGAGATCCAAATGCAGATTTTACAAGGCTGCATCTCCTCTAAGTTACGGAGACAAGCACTCAGAGATCCCACCATGACTTTAGCAAAACTGCTTGAAACAGCACATGTAAATGATACCGCCGAAAACCAAGCTAAACTCATAGAGAACATTGAGTGCGAGGCGGAAGCACCATCTTGTATAGCAAAGCTGACACAGAGACCGCCTGTGCCTCGTATGCAGGGGGCAACTTGCTACAACTGCGGAGGGTCGTATCCTCACCAGAATGTCTGCCCAGCAAAAGGGGGGACCTGCCATAATTGTGGAAAACAAAACCATTTTGCAAAAGTGTGTAGATCCAAACCACAATCCCCTCATCCCACAGTACAACCCAGGTCACAGAAAATCCAAACGCTGCAGCTTACTGACGAGCCTCACAGTACTTATCTATTCTCAGTGACTGCAGAGGGATCTCAAACACTGCATGCACTTACCAGTCCAAGGCGACTTATCCTGATAAATGGTAGTCCGGTGGAAGCCCTAGTAGACACGGGGGCATCAGTAAACGTCATCAGCCGTGCAGTCTATATTCGACTCCCGAACAGACCTGCTCTACTAAGCACTAGCCTAAAGATTTTTCCTTATGGTTCAGCATCTGCACTACCCCTGTGTGGCAAATTTCAGTCAGAACTTGCAGCTGACGGGAAGTCCATCACCGACACTGTATATGTAGTAGAGTGCTCCGCAGACACGCTTCTCAGCTGCAGGAGTGCTATATCTCTGGGTCTGGTCAACCTGGTCAATAGCGTCACAGGTCCTTCGGCCCAACACATCATGCAGAGATACCCCAATCTCTTTAAAGGTCTCGGTAAGCTAAAAGACGTTCAGATAAAATTGCATATTGACCAGTCAATACAGCCATCTGTTCAACCTCACAGGCGCATCCCATTTCATGTCCGCAAACTTGTGGAGCAAGAACTGCAAGATCTGGAAGCGTCTGATGTTGTTGAACGAGTTGAAGGCCTGACTCCTTGGGGATCGCCCATTGTTGTTGCACCAAAACCAAAGCAGCCTGGTAAAATCCGGCTATGTGTGGATATGCGGCATGCCAATTTGGCTATTCAAAGAGAAAGGCACATCACGCCCACTATTGATGACATTATCACAGACCTGAATGGTGCAAAAGTATTTTCTAAAATTGATTTAAAATCAGGTTATCATCAACTTGAGTTGCATCCAGATTCCAGTACATTACAGCTTTTAGTACCCATGTGGGCTTACGACGATTCAAGAGGTTGAACTTTGGTATCTCATCTGCGGCAGAAATATTTCAGAACGTTATCAGTCAGGTTCTATCTGGAATAGCAGGAGTTCTAAACGTCAGTGATGACATTCTTATATATGGTACCACCCAAGAGGAGCATGACAGTCACTTAGAGCAAGTGTTTCAGAGACTGCAAGCCTGCAATCTAACTGTCAATCCGTCAAAATGTGAGTTTAACCAAAAGTCATTAAGCTTCTTTGGATATATCTTTTCGGAGCAAGGAGTTTCAGCAGATCCTCAGAAAGTTTCTGCCATAAAGTCAGCTAGCCAACCTCAAAATGTGTCAGAGGTTCGCAGTTTTCTAGGACTAGTCAAGTACTGTGGGCGATTTATGCCTGATCTGGCCACGGTCTCCGAACCCCTGCGACTACTCACGAAAAAAGACACTCCTTGGACATGGAATACTGAACACCAAGCAGCATTCGACTCCATGAAGTCCGGACTGACTGGCGACACCGTCATTGCCTATTTTGACCCTCTAAAGTCCACAGAGCTGATCGTGGACGCTAGTCCGGTGGGCCTGGGTGCAATTCTCACACAAGTGTCCAAAGAAGGCAACGTTTCTACCATTTCCTATGCAAGCAAAGCCTTAACAGAGACAGAACAACGCTATTCACAAACTGAAAGGGAAGCTCTTGCGGTTGTGTGGGGATGCCTTCATTTTCATCTGTACCTTATGGGACATAAATTCACAGTGATAAGTGACCACAAACCGCTCATTCCGCTTTTCAACAAACATTCTTCAAAGCCTCCCCCACGACTTGAACGCTGGTTGCTCCGCCTACAGAACTACCAGTTTCGGTTGAGATACGAGGCAGGAGCTGGTAATCCGGCAGACTACTTTTCGAGACACCCAACACCACAAACTACCAAGACGATATCCCAGCAACTATCCTTGCAGAGGAACATATCAATTTTATTGTTGCACATTCTGTGCCAAAAGCTATGACTATGGAGGAAATACAACAAACGGTGGATTCCGATCACCAACTTCAGCTAGTTATAGAGACTGTTCGATCTAAAAATTGGAGCAATTTTCTTGCTGAAGCCCGCCTCCAAACACCGGATCAAACAACCTACCTGACAGCCTTCTTTAATGCACGACATGATCTCTCCGTGTCTGATTCAAATCTACTGTTGCGTAACAATCGGCTGGTGATACCCCAGAAACTTCAAAGCAGAGTACTGGATCTGGACCACGAGGCTCATCAAGGGTGGTGAAAACAAAGCAATTACTGAGAAGAAAGTCTGGTTTCCAGGACTAGACAAAAAGTAGAGGCCTAACTCATTGAAACTACAATTGACCATAGACGCGCACCCTTACAAATGACACCCCTGCCAGAGGGCCCGTGGTCTGCTGTTAGTGTTGACTTCTGTGTTTTACGGATCACTCCTATCTGCTGGTTGTCATGGATGACTATTCGAGGTTCCCAGTCATTGAACATGTTTCGACAACCTCTGCCAGGGCTGTTATACCAAAATTAGACAAGATCTTCTCGGCATATGGCATACCGGAAACAGTGAAGTCCGACAATGGACCACCTTTTAATAGCACAGACTTTCGATCATTCGCAACCTATCTTGGTTTCACTCACAGGAAAATAACTCCTTACTGGCCTCAGGCCAATGGTGAAGTGGAACGGTTCATGCAATCAATCAACAAAACTTTGAGGATCGCTACCATGGAGCACAAGGATTTACTGCAAGAACTACACAGATTTCTTAGACAGTACAGAGCTACACCCCATTCTACTACTGGGATACCACCTGCCACTGCGCTGTTCAACAGGCCTATGCGTGTCAAACTCCCGAGCGTTCCGCTGAGCCCTGTTCAAACCCCAATTGCTACTAAGGATGCCATATCCAAACAGAAGATGAAGAGGTATGCAGATAAGAGCAGTCATCGTTGCAAGCCACCGGAAGTATTGGTGGGAGATTGGGTCCTGGTAAAAAGGCTAAGACCTAGTGACAAGTTTGCATCACAATACTATCCTGAACCCTTTCAGGTCACACAAGTCAAAGGCACCATGGTTACTGCTCAAGATCACGGTCGCCAGTCACAGGGAACGTGTCCCATTTTAAAAAACTTTGCGACTATGTCCCAGAAACAGACGAGGCAGATAGCGATGACGTCCTGCCGGATCCCCAGAGCTCAGCAGTTCCAAGGGAGGATACCTCAGGGGACTCAGAAAGTTCATCTGGGACTGTGATGTCTCACCGCTATCCAGCGAGGGCAAATCGTAGACCGCCAGCCCACCTCTTGGACTATGTTCTGCAGTAAAAAGAAAAAAAAAAAAAAAAACCCTTCGTACTAATGTGAACTTTTGGACCGTTATCCAGTTCTAATGTTGTTTTGTTTGGTCAGAAGAGGAGAGATGTGATGTTGTTACTATATCTGTGATTGGTTTGCTGTTATCCTTGTTTCAGTTTCTGCCTAGTAACGATGATGTAATGGGGAGGAGGAGACAAGGCAGGAGCAGGGAGTCCTGGGTAAGGGGAGCGAGTGAGAGGAACTGAAAATAAAGTATGGATGTTTAAACCTACCATCCAGCATCTCTGTGTGGCCTTCTGGAGTTCCCTTCATCTGCACAACAACACTACAAAAACTAGAACCAACACTCAACGCCTTTCTTTGTAGGTTGTAGGGCTTTCAAGAGGTGCAGATGTAATTGCTGGAAGATTCTGAATTGCATGCTGTGATGACAACGCTATCAGCGTAGCAGAATTAAGGTCACAAAGTCAAATCGAACCATGCATGCCTACAACCTAATAGCATAACAATTGGCTGCAATAAAACTGGTTGTAGATTGTAATTGTGCATTAGTACAAAAAAAGATGAATGGCTGGCACTACTCACTGGTGTTAGCCACAATGTATAAAATCCAGAGGGTGCATCACGGCAACCTCTCAGTAATCAAAGGAAGAAGTCTATAGTAGTCGAAATGTAGCGATAACATCACACACACTCAGCCTACAAATGTTTTGCGTCCGCTTGAGATGTCGTCTGAAGACGTAAAACATCCGTAGGCTGAGTCCTGTCTGTCCTCGCTGCTCTTACTCCTATAGCACTTTTTATTGTCACATTTTGAGGGATTTAGAGTGTGAGCCCCACAGCACTGATGGGATGATATCTGTGTAGTGTGGTGGGATATGGTTGCCAATATAGGCAACAGAAGAAACCTACGTTATTTTGCAGGTTGGATTTACAGCCAGGTGACTTAGTAAGAGAATGAGGGAAATTCCAGATTCTGCTACGGGAGCGAGATTCTACTGACGTGACAAAATGTGGTAAGGTCTAAGATGTTGGTAACGTTTGTAGATGAGTCTCTTCTAAAATAGGCATTGTGTACTGCGATGTGGACTGTGTAGTGTCTGCTCGCACATATCATTAAAGCTATTGTAGTGGTGGGTGAGGATGGCTGAGGAGGAGAGCATGGCCCATCATATTCACTGGGCTTCCTACAGGGATCCTAACAAGATTGCTATAGCTGTGCTGAGATCCAGCGAATTTCACAATTCCTGAGAGAAGTTCAAGGGTGAAGTGATAAAGTGCAAACTCACAATGGGGAATGAAACCTATGAAATTGTTTTTCAGGGATGAAAATACTGACTATTAGGATAGGCCATCAATATCAGACTGTTGGGATTGGATACATGCATCATTGCTAGTGAGGGGTTCCGATGCTCCAAAGTAGATGGTGTGCAACAGTGGAATGTGAACATTGAGGGTTCGCTTGTACTTGTATAAGTGTTGCTTCCTCAAACAGCTGATTGGCTGGGGTGCTGAAAAGTCAAAACCCCAGCGACTTTATACTGAAGGCCTATCCTAACACTAGGCAATCAAAATCTGATCCCCGAGTCTAAATCACTGTTAATTCTGCATGCGGTTTCTTTGTGACTACATGTAATCAGGACCAACCCACCCTTGCTATTAGGTATGTTTATTACATGGCCATGTTAAAAAAAATCCCACATTTCTAAAATGAAAATACTTTCACCTAAATCAATTGTTTTGTGTGAATTTTTTCATGTCTAACAAGAGCTGTTTTGTGAATAAAACTTTTGCCACATCTAGAACATGAAAATGGCTTCACTCCTGTGTGAATTTTCTCATGTAAAAGAAGGCATGATTTCTGGGCAAAACATCTCCCACACACCGAACATGAAAATGGCTTTTCCCCGGTGTGAATTCTATGATGTTTGACAAATGCTGATCTCTGGGTGAAGCTTCTTCCACATTCCTGACATAAGAACGGTTTCTCTCCTGTATGAATTTTCACATGGTCAATTAGAACCGATTTCCTGATAAAACATTTCCCACAAGACAAGCAAAAAAATGGCTTTTTTCCTGAGTGAATCTTCTGATGGGTAAAAAGAGACGATCTATAAACGAAATGTTTCCCACATTCATTACATACAAATGGCCGTTCTCCAGTGTGAATTCTTTGATGCTCGACAAGAACCGATATGTGGTTATAACCTTTCCCACATTCAGAACAGGAATAAGGTCTCTCGTTTTTGTGGAGTCTCTGATGTCTCTTCAGATGATCCTTACGTTTGAAGTGTCTCCCACATTCTATACATGCAAATATCCATTCATCTTTGGTCGTTCTCCAGTTATTGGGAAGACTCAAGCTCATTTCATGTTCTCCATGTTCAGAACTTGCAGAAATGTTGCCTCCATTACGATCTGAACGTTCATTAACAATATGTGATCGATCAGGAGTAGACTTCTCGTACTGTGATGGCTCTCTGCTACGAAAGACTGGGGACATACCGGGGAACTCTTGAGATATATAATTGACTAGATTGTTGCCTTTTACTCCAAAATATGGAGATAAAAGAGGTCTCTCCTTGACTCTTGTGAAGTTATCTGCTAGGGGAAAAAAATGTATTATTTAGCATTCTGCCAAAACAGTGTTTTTCTATATTACATTCCTGTCATAAAGCCATGTACAAAAGAACGTTATTACTACCTCTAAATATGTTAGTTCTATGAAAAATTTACCAATGCCAATGTGTTAAGGAAGCGAAGACCAGACAATTTTCATTTCAAGAGCATTAATTCCTCATAACCCTACTGTATACTGAATTTTTACACGTTTTACATAAAACGCTCATGAATATGCTCTATTTTATTACCCAAATATACACATGTGGTCAAAATTGTTGGTACCCGTCATTTAATGACAGAAAAATCCGCAATGGTCACAGAAATAACTTGAATCTGACAAAAGTAATAATAAATCAAAAATCTATGAAAATTAAAGTCAGACATTGCTTTTCAACCATGCTTCCACAGAATTTAAAAAAAAAATAAAACTCATGAAATAGGCCTGGACATAAATGATGGTACCCCTGAAAATAATGTGACAAAAGGGACATGTTAAATCAAGGTGTGTCCACTAATTAGCCTCACAGGTGTCTACAATCTTGGAA
>JARQOD010003271.1:0-66981 GCA_033576555.1 Oophaga sylvatica | reverse complement strand
CTATTCCCCTACTGGGGATCGATTCTACCCCTTTAGCTGAGAATAAACCCCAGTTTTCTACTCAGGTGATAATGAGGGTTGAACCTGATCACCAGAGGTGCTGCAAATTTTTGGTTCTATATAATCTGCATGACATTATCGTGCTGGGTTTCCCTTGGTTACAGTCTCATAATCCTGTTTTGGATTGGAAATCTGTGTCTGTAACCAGTTGGGGCTGCCAATGTGTTAATACCAACACTCCTGTTTTTTCTGCCTCCCTCCCAGCTCAGGATGTTCCTGACTTTTTGTTTGATTTTTCTGATGTGTTTAGCGAAAGTAAATCTGCATCCTTGCCTCCCCATAGGAGCTATGACTGCGCTATTGAATTAGTGCCGGGTAGTAAATTCCCTAAAGGTCGCCTTTTTAACTTGTCTGTACCTGAACATGACGCTATGCGGTCTTATATCAAGGAATCATTGGAGAAGGGTCATATCAGACCATCCTCTTCACCCTTAGGTGCCGGTTTTTTCTTTGTGGCCAAAAAAGATGGTTCATTAAGGCCGTGTATTGATTATCGTCTCTTGAACAATATTACTGTGAAATATCAATACCCATTACCCTTGATTTCTGACCTGTTTTCCAGGGTGAAAAACGCTACTTGGTTTACCAAGCTTGACCTCAGGGGGGCGTATAACCTTATTCGCATTAAGCACGGGGATGAATGGAAGACGGCATTCAATACCCCTGAAGGGCATTTTGAGTACCTAGTGATGCCCTTTGGGCTCACTAAAGCTCCTTCCGTCTTCCAGTCCTTCATGAATGACATTTTCAGGGATTTTGTGGATAAATTTCTGATTGTTTATTTGGATGATATCTTGATCTTTTCTAATGACTAGGACTCTCATGTGAAACATGTTCGAACTGTATTCCAGATTTTGAGAGAGAATGCTCTGTATGTGAAGGGATCAAAGTGTCTTTTTGGCGTACAGAGGATCTCATTTCTGGGATTCATTTTGTCCCCATCTGTTATTGAAATGGACCCGGTCAAGGTTCAGGCCATCTGTGATTGGGTCCAACCTACTTCATTAAAGGCTCTTCAGAGATTTTTGGGTTTTGCCAATTTTTATCGTAAATTTATTGGTAATTTCTCGGTTATTGTTAAACCATTAACTGATTTGACCAGAAAGGGTTCTGATGTGGTGAATTGGCCTCCTGAGGCAGTCTCTGCATTTCAGGAACTTAAGCAGAGATTCACTTCTGCTCCTGTTCTACGGCAGCCTGATGTTTCTCTGCCATTTCAGGTGGAGGTTGATGCCTCTGAAATTGGGGCAGGTGCCGTTTTGTCCCAAAAAGATCCAGAGACCTCTAAAAGTAACCCTTGTGCCTTTTTCTCTCGAAAATTTTCTCCTACTGAACGTAATTATGACGTGGGTAATCGGGAGTTATTGGCCATGAAGTGGGCTTTTGAAGAGTGGAGACATTGGCTGGAGGGAACCAAACATCAGGTGGTGGTCCTTACGGACCATAAGAATCTGGTCTATCTGGAATCTGCCAAGCGACTCAATCCTAGACAGGCCAGGTGGGCCTTGTTTTTCACACGTTTTAATTTTGTGGTTTCCTTTCTTCCTGGCACTAAGAATGTTAAGGCGGATGCCCTCTCGAGGAGTTTCCTTGCGGACTCTCCTGAGTTATCCGATCCTTCTGTTATTTTGAAAGAGGGTGTAGTTCTTTCCGCCATGTCGCCCAATTTGAGACTTGCTCTGGAGGGGTGTCCGGAGCATAGGCCCGAGCGCTGTCCTGTTGGAAAATTGTTTGTCCCGGACCAATGGAAAAAGAGTGTGATGTCTGAGATTCATTGTTCCGCATTGGCTGGGCATCCCGGAATTTTTGGTACCAGAGACTTGGTTAGTCGGTCCTTTTGGTGGCCTACCTTGTCTCGTGATGTCAGGGAATTTGTGCAGTCCTGCGGGACTTGCTCTCGCTCCAAGCCTTGCTCTCGCTCTAGTGGTTTGTTGATGCCATTGCCTGTGCCCAAGAGACCATGGACCCATATCTCTATGGATTTCATTTCCGATCTTCCTGTTTCTCAGAGAATGACCACCATCTGGGTAATTTGTGATAGGTTTTCCAAAATGATACATCTTGTGCCATTACCTAAGTTGCCTTCCTCCTCTGAATTGGTGCCGTTGTTCCTTCTGCACGTCGTTCGTTTACACGGCATTCCTGAGAACATTGTGTCTGACAGAGGAGTCCAGTTTGTTTCCAGATTTTGGAGGACTTTTTGTTCTAAACTGGGTGTTCAATTGTCTTTCTCCTCGGCATTTCATCCTCAGACCAATGGTCAAACTGAGAGAACAAACCAGACATTGGAGACTTATCTAAGATGCTTTGTGTCTGCTGATCAGGATGACTGGGTCTCTTTTTTGCCTTTGGCTGAGTTTGCTCTTAATAATAGGGCTAGCTCTGCCACTTTGATGTCTCCGTTTTTCTGTAATTCTGGGTTTCACCCTCGATTTTCTTCAGGACAGACGGAGGCTTCTGTCTGTCCAGGTGTTGACTCTGTTGTGGAGCGTATGCAGCAGATTTGGGACCAGGTAGTGGAGAGGTTGTCCCTCTCTCAGGAGAAGGCCCAGCGATTTGCTAACCGGCATAGGACTGATGGTCCTCGGTTTAAAGTGGGGGACTTGGTCTGGTTGTCCTCAAAGAATATTCCTATGAGAGTAGCATCTCCTAAATTTAAGCCTAGGTTCATTGGACCTTATAAGATCATGGAGATTATTAATCCTGTTTCTTTTCGTTTGCTTCTTCCAGGGACATTTAAGATCCATAACGTGTTCCACAAGTCCTTGCTTCGGACATCCATGCTAGGAGACTTATCCGTGCGTATCATAGAACTCATCCTGACCGACCTGGTTGCTCAAATGAGGGTTCGGTGACCCCTCCTCAAGGGGGGGGGTACTGTTGTGAATGGGTTTGAGATGAGTTCTGAGCAGAGGCTCCCTCTGGTGGTTACAAGCGGTGCTAGTGAAGATTGTGAGGACTGGGAATCAGGTGTTACTGACTGGTCTTATATAAGGGAGTCATTTTCCCATCAGGGTTGCCGGTGACCAATTGTTCTGGTCTGAATCCTTCATTCCAGTTTCCCTTGTAGCCTGCTGTGTCGTGTCTGCATCTCCTGCTTACAGATAAGACTTTTGCTTCTTTTGTGTTTTTGCTATATTTTTGCATTTTGTCCTGCACTTCTTTGGGGGCCTTCAGGGTCCCCTCCGGGGGCTTCTGCCCTCTCAGTTTAGTTCAGCCACTGAGTTTTGTTCTTTTGCTTTTTTCAGTTTTTTCAGTGGCTGCTGTTTTGATTTTGTTACACCAGAGAACTAATTTAGGTGGTAGAGGTCGTGTGATCTCAGGTGATTTTGAAATTAGTAGAGTTGGTGCTTTTCAGGGTTTTCTGGGATTGCAGTAAGTACCCTTCCTATCCTTTTCTATTTAGTTAGTTTGGGCCCCAGCGTTTGCTCATACTATTTTCTTTCTGTGTCAGTATTTCATCTTGTCTAACAGCCATTACATGTTTGGGGGCTTTCTATTATCTTTGGGGTTCTGCTCCGGGGCAGATAGCTTTCCTATTTCTATCTTTAGGTGTAGTTAGTTTCTCAGGCTGTGACGAGGCGTCTAGGACCAACGTAGGAACGCTCCACGGCTGCCTCTAGTTGTGATGGTTAGTCAGGGTACTGCAATCTCATAGATTCCAACTGCTCTGGTGTATTGCCTTTTTGCCTGCTCTCCTCAGCTACCGAAACATAACACTAGAGCCTTCGTAAGGGACACATTCGTCCTTCTGTTTCCCCCATGGCGGCGGGGTTCTTTTACGTAAAGAAAAAAGATGGTGGTTTGAGCCCATGCCTCGATTTTCGAGCATTAAATAAGGTAACGGTGAGAAATACTTACCCCCTCCCACTTATTCCTGATTTGTACAACCAGTTGTCTGGGGCTAAGTGGTTTTCGAAATTGGATCTGCGGGGGCATAAAACCTTATCCGGGTCCAGGAGGGGGATGAGTGGAAGACTGCTTTTCTCACTACTGAAGGGTTGTTTGAAAACTTGGTCTTGCCTTTCGGTCTGACCAATGCACCAGCAGTCTTCCAAAATTTTATCAATCATGTGTTCTCTGACTTTATTGGGCGTTTTATGGTTGTGTATTTGGATGACATTCTTATCTACTCGCCTGATAAACAAACTCACATTGATCATCTTTTTTTCTTTATTTTGCTTTAATTACTGTATTGTTAACGTTGTGACTTATGACTTGTGTTTTGAAACTGTTAAACTGTAAAGCGCTGCGGAATATGATGGCGCTATATAAATAAAGATTATTATTATTATTATCATCTTTGGGCAGTTCTCCAAAGGCTCCGGGAGAACTGTCTCTTTGCTAAGCTAGAGAAATGTTCATTCTTCGTTCAGGAACTGTCTTTTCTGGGGTTCATTGTGTCTGCTGAGGGGTATCGCATGGATCCTAATAAGGTGCAGGCCATTTTTGATTGGGTACAACCTCGTGATTTGAAGGCAATCCAGCGTTTCTTAGGATTCACAAATTATTATTGCAAGTTTATAAGGGGGTTCTCGCAGGTAGTTAAACCTCTCACAGATCTGACTCAAAAGGGGGCTGATGTCAAGAATTGGTCAGTCGCAGCGGTGGTGGTGTTTCAGTTTTTAAAAAAATGTTTCATGGCTGCTCCGGTTCTTATTCAACCGGACCCGTCAGAACCATTTATTGTTGAGGTGGACGCCTCGGAGGTGGGGGTGGGGGCGGTGCTGTCCCAGGGACCCGCCACTTTGACTAATTTGAGACCCTGTGCCTTTTTCTCTAAGAAATTCTCTCCTGCGGAGAGAAACTATGATATTGGGAATCGAGAACTTCTGGCCGTGAAGTTGGCCTTTGAAGAATACAGGCATTTTTTGGAGGGTGCTGTCCATCCTATTACCATGGTTACGGACCACAAGAACCTAGCTTACATTGAGTCTGCTAAAGGTTGACTCCTAGACAAGCGAGATGGTCGCTTTTTTTTCCCGATTCCAGTTCTCCATCACTTTTCGGCCAGGATCCAAAAATGTCAGGTCTGATGCCTTGTAACGCAGACTGGATCCGGTGTCTCCCCCTGAACCTCCATCCTCCATTCTTCAGCGTGCGGTGGTGGTGGCAGGTGTTTCTGCTGGGTTGGAGCAGGAGATTCGGGAAGCTCAGTCTCTAGCCCCTACGGCTAAGCCGGTGGATAATCTTTTTGTACCAGTTCAATTTCGTCTCAGGGTCCTTCGGGAATTCCACGACTCAGTTCTGGGTGGACATCCTGGGATCTCGGCTACCCGGAGGGCCATCGCTAGGATATTCTGGTGGTCTTCTTTAGCCTCTGATGTTGGGGAATTTGTGTCTGCTTGTGGGGTATGTGCCCGTGCAAAAACCCCCATAACCGGCCGGCCGGGGAATTGGTGCCACTGCCAATTCCTGATAGACCATGGACCCATTTGTCCATGGATTTTATCACCAACCTTCCTCCTTCCAAGAGTAATACCGTTATTTGGGTAGTGGTGGACAGGTTTAGTAAACAGGCACATTTTGTACCCTTGGCGGCTTTACCTAATCAGGAAACGTTGTCCAGATTTTGTTGAGCATGTGGTGCGGTTGCATGGGGTACCCTTGAATGTGGTGTCTGATAGGGGGTACAATTTGTTTCCAGATTTTGGAGAGCGTTTTGTAAAGGTTGGGTATTGGTCTGTCTTTTTCATCCGCTTATCATCCAGAGACTAATGGGCAGACTGAGCGGACCAATCAGTCTCAAGAGCAAATCCTGCGTTGCCTGACCTCAGCCTAACAGGATGATTGGTGTACTGCGTTACCTTTGGTTGAGTTCGCGTTTAACAACCGCATTAACCAGTCTACGGGCACATCTCCTTTTTCTACAATTATGGGTTTCATCCACATTTTGGGGAGTTCTCCCGTTTGGACTCTGGGTGTCCTGGGGCGGATGGGACAATCCAGCGGTTGGGGGAGTTATGGCAGGAGGTCCAAAGGAACATTACGAAGGCTCAGTCTAAATATACGTTTTTTGCTGACAAAAAATGGTCTGTGGGGCCGGTGTTGCAGGTTGGGGATAAGGTATGGTTATCTACTAGGAATATTAAGCTCAAAGTCCCCTCTGCGAAACTTGGACGTAAATTTATTGGTCCTTATGAAATTACAGAAGCAGTTAACCTGGTGGCATTTTGGTTGCATCTCCCTCCGTCTCTACGGATTCCCAACGTTTTCCATAGGGCCCTTTTGAAACCTGTGGGGTCCTGTGGGGAGGGATCATTGTCTTCCCTACCACCGGTTTTGGTAGATGGGCAGTCTGAGTACGAGGTGGAATGAATTCTTGACTCTAGGTTTGTCTGTTGTGCTCTTCAGTATCTGATACATTGGAAAGGCTACGGTCTGGAGGACGGGTCGTGGGTTCCTGCCCGATCTTATCATGCGGATCAGTTGGTCCGGGCCTTTCATGCCAGGTGTCCTGAGAAACCCGGGGGTCCGGTGGCCCCCCCCCCGTTGAGAGGGGGGTACTGTCATGATCCAGGATGTGGTTTTGTCTTTGTCCCATCCTGGTCAGACTGGGGTTAATGGTTTCAGCCTCTCTCTGGCAGAGGGCGGCTATTTAGTTGCCAATTGACCTAGGTCTGGTGTCAGTTATACTCCTGCCCTCGTCCAAATAAACGATCAGAAATTTATCCACGAAATCCCGGAAAATATCGTTCATAAAAGATTGGAAGACGGAAGGGGCATTAGTGAGCCCAAAAGGCATCACTAGGTACTCAAAATGCCCCTCTGGGGTATTAAACGCCGTCTTCCATTCATCTCCGTGCTTGATGCGAATAAGATTATACGCCCCCCTGAGGTCAAGCTTGGTAAACCAACAAGCACCCTTCACTCTGGAAAATAGGTCAGAAATCAAGGGTAACGGATATTGATATTTAATAGTGATCTTATTCAGGAGACGATAATCAATACACGACCTCAATGAGCCATCCTTCTTGGCCACAAAGAAAAAGCCGGCGCCCAAGGGTGAAGAGGATGGTCTGATATGACCCTTCTCTAAAGACTCTTTGATATAAGATCGCATAGCCTCATGCTCAGGTACAGATAAATTAAAGAGCCGACCTTTGGGAAATTTACAACCGGGTACTAAGTCAATAGCGCAATCATAACTCCTATGAGGAGGTAAGGATGCATACTTACTCTCACTAAACACATCAGAAAAATCAGTCAAATAGTCAAGTGTTATGATTCGGTAGCTGAGGAGTGCAGGCAAAAAGGCAATACACCAGAGCAGTTGGAATCTGAGATTGCAGTACCCTGACTAACCACCACAACTAGAGGCAGCCGTGGGGCGTTCCTACGTTGGTCCTAGACGCCTCGTCACAGCCTGAGAAACTAACTACACCTAAAGATAGAAATAGGAAAGCTATCTGCCCCGGAGCAGAACCCCAAAGATAATAGCAAGCCCCCAAACATGTAATGGCGGTTAGACAAGACGAAATACTGACACAGACAGAAAATAGTATGAGCAAACGTTGGGGCCCAAACTAACTAAATAGAAAAGGATAGGAAGGGTACTTACTGCAATCCCAAAAAAACCCTGAAAGCACCAACTCTACTAATTTCAAAAACACCTGAGATCACACGACCTCTACCACCTAAATTAGCTCTCTGGTGTAACAAAATCAAAACAGCAGCCACTGAAAAAACTGGAAAAAGCAAAAGTACAAACATCAGTGGCTGAACTAAACTGAGAGGGCAAAAGCCCCCTGAGGGGACCCAGAAGGCCCCCACAGAAGTGCAGGACAAAATGCAAAAATCAAGCACAGAAACAAAAAGAAGAAAATGTCTTATCTGTTAGAAGGAGATGCAGACACGACACAGCAGGCTACAAGGGAAACTGGAATCAAGGATTCAGACCAGAACAATTGATCACCGGCAACCCTGATGGGAAGGTGACTCCCTTATATAAGACCAGTCAGTAACACCTGATTCCCAGTCCTCACAATCTTCACTGAACAGACCAGTACCGCTTGTAACCACCAGAGGGAGCCTCTGCTCAGAACTCATCTCAAGCCCATTCACAACAGTACCCCCCCATTGAGGAGGGGTCACCGAACCCTCATTTGAGCAACCAGGTCGGTCAGGATGAGTTCTATGATACGCACGGATGAGTCTCCTAGCATGGATGTCCGAAGCAAACACCCAAGAATTGTCTTCCTGACCATAACCTCTCCACTTAACCAAATACTGGAGTTTCCGTCTAGAAAAACGAGAATCTAATATTTTCTCAACCACATACTCCAGATTGCCCTCAACCAAAACAGGGTCAGGAGGCACAGCAGCAGGAACCACTGGCTCAACAAACCTCTTCAACAAGGACTTGTGGAACACGTTATGGATCTTAAATGTCCCTGGAAGAAGCAAACGAAAAGAAACAGGATTAAGAATCTCCATGATCTTATAAGGTCCAATGAACCTAGGCTTAAATTTAGGAGATGCTACTCTCATAGGAATATTTTTTGAGGACAACCAGACCAAGTCCCCTACTTTAAACCGAGGACCATCAGTCCTATGCCGGTTAGCAAACCGCTGGGCCCTCTCTTGAGAGAGGGAAACCTCTCCACTACCTGGTCCCAAATCTGTTGCATACGCTCCACAACAGAGTCAACACCCGGACAGACAGAAGCCTCCGTCTGTCCCGAAGAAAATCGAGGGTGAAACCCAGAATTACAGAAAAATGGAGAAATCAAAGTGGCAGAGCTAGCCCTATTATTAAGAGCAAACTCAGCCAAAGGCAAAAAAGAAACCCAGTCATCCTGATCAGCAGACACAAAGCATCTTAGATAAGTCTCCAATGTCTGGTTTGTTCTCTCAGTTTGACCATTGGTCTGAGGATGAAACGCCGAGGAGAAAGACAATTGAACACCAAGTTTAGAACAAAAGGTCCTCCAAAATCTGGAAACAAACTGGACTCCTCTGTCAGACACAATGTTCTCAGGAATGCCGTGTAAACGAACCACGTGCTGAAGGAACAAAGGCACCAATTCAGAGGAGGAAGGCAACTTAGGCAATGGCACAAGATGTATCATCTTGGAAAACCTATCACAAATCACCCAGATGGCGGTCATTCTCTGAGAAACAGGAAGGTCGGAAATGAAATCCATAGAGATATGGGTCCATGGTCTCTTGGGCACAGGCAATGGCATCAACAAACCACCAGAGCGAGAGCAAGGCTTGGAGCGAGAGCAAGTCCCGCAGGACTGCACAAATTCCCTGACATCACGAGACAAGGTAGGCCACCAAAAGGACCGACTAACCAAGTCTCTGGTACCAAAAATTCCGGGATGCCCAGCCAACGCGGAACAATGAATCTCAGACATCACACTCTTTTTCCACTGGTCCGGGACAAACAATTTTCCAACAGGGCAGCGCTCGGGCCTATCCTCCTGACACCCCTCCAGAGCAAGTCTCAAATTGGGTGAGATGGCGGAAAGAACTACACCCTCTTTCAAAATAACAGAAGGATCAGATAACTCAGGAGAGTCCGCAAGGAAACTCCTCGAGAGAGCATCCGCCTTAACATTCTTAGTGCCAGGAAGAAAGGAAACCACAAAATTAAAACGTGTGAAAAACAAGGCCCACCTGGCCTGTCTAGGATTGAGTCGCTTGGCAGATTCCAGATAAACCAGATTCTTATGGTCCGTAAGGACCACCACCCGATGTTTGGCTCCCTCCAGCCAATGTCTCCACTCTTCAAAAGCCCACTTCATGGCCAATAACTCCCGATTACCCACGTCATAATTACGTTCAGTAGGAGAAAATTTTCGAGAGAAAAAGGCACAAGGGTTACTTTTAGAGGTCTCTGGATCTTTTTGGGACAAAACGGCACCTGCCCCAATTTCAGAGGCATCAACCTCCACCTGAAATGGCAGAGAAACATCAGGCTGCCGTAGAACAGGAGCAGAAGTGAATCTCTGCTTAAGTTCCTGAAATGCAGAGACTGCCTCAGGAGGCCAATTCACCACATCAGAACCCTTTTTGGTCAAATCAGTTAATGGTTTAACAATAACCGAGAAATTACCAATAAATTTACGATAAAAATTGGCAAAACCCAAAAACCTTTGAAGAGCCTTTAATGAAGTAGGTTGGACCCAATCACAGATGGCCTGAACCTTGACCGGGTCCATTTCAATAACAGATGGGGACAAAATGAATCCCAGAAATGAGATCCTCTGTACGCCAAAAAGACACTTTGATCCCTTCACATACAGAGCATTCTCTCTCAAAATCTGGAATACAGTTCGAACATGTTTCACATGAGAGTCCCAGTCATTGGAAAAAATCAAGATATCATCCAAATAAACAATCAGAAATTTATCCACAAAATCCCTGAAAATGTCATTCATGAAGGACTGGAAGACAGAAGGAGCATTAGTGAGCCCAAAGGGCATCACAAGGTACTCAAAATGCCCCTCCGGGGTATTGAATGCCGTCTTCCATTCATCCCCGTGCTTAATGCGAATAAGGTTATATGCCCCCTGAGGTCAAGCTTGGTAAACCAAGTAGCGTTTTTCACCCTGGAAAACAGGTCAGAAATCAAGGGTAACGGGTATTGATATTTCACAGTAATATTGTTCAAAAGACGATAATCAATACACGGCCTTAATGAACCATCCTTTTTGGCCACAAAGAAAAAACCGGCACCTAAGGGTGAAGAGGATGGTCTGATATGACCTTTCTCCAATGACTCCTTGATATAAGACCGCATAGCGTCATGTTCAGGTACAGACAAGTTAAAAAGGCGACCTTTAGGGAATTTACTACCAGGCACTAATTCAATAGCGCAGTCATAGCTCCTATGGGGAGGCAAGGATGCAGATTTACTTTCGCTAAACACATCAGAAAAATCAATCAAAAAGTCAGGAACATCCTGAGCCTGGGGGAGGCAGAAAAAACAGGAGTGTTGGTATTAACACATTGGCAGCCCCAACTGGTTACAGACACAGATTTCCAATCCAAAACAGGATTATGAGACTGTAACCAAGGGAAACCCAGTACGATAATATCATGCAGATTATACAGAACCAAAAATTTGCAGCACTCTTGATGATCAGGTTCAACCCTCATTATAACCTGAGTAGAGAACTGAGGTTTATTCTCAGCCAAAGGGGTAGAATCGATCCCCAGAAGGGGAATAGACTTCTGTAGGGGTATCAAGGGAAACCCACAACGTTTAGCAAAATCATAATCCATCAGGTTAATAGCTGCTCCAGAATCAACGAAAGCCTGAGCAGAAAATGAGGACAGAGAGCATATCAGAGTGACAGTTAGTAAAAACTTAGTCTGAACACTACCCAAGACAACTGAGCGTGCAAAACGTCCTCCCCGCTTAGGGCAGACTGAAATAGCATGAGAGGCATCACCACAGTAGAAACATAACCCATTGCGCTTTCAAAACTCATGACGCTGTGCCCCAGACACCACTATATCACACTGCATGGATTCAGAAGCAGGTTCACAAGGCAACACTATTCCACGCATACTTCTCCGCTCACGCAAACGTCTGTCAATTTGAATCGCTAATGACATAGAATCATTGAGACCAGAGGGGACAGGGAATCCCACCATAACATCCTTTACATTATCTGACAGCCCCTTCCGAAAAAGGGCCGCCAAAGCGTCGTCATTCCACTTGGTCAGGACTGCCCACCTACGGAATCTCTGACAGTATAACTCAGCGTCATCAAGCCCTGATTTAATGCCAACAAGGCTTTTTCAGCTTGATCAGTGACATTAGGCTCATCGTACAATAACCCCAAAGCCTGAAAAAATGCATCAACATCACTCAAAACAGGATCCCCAGGTGTCAGGGAAAAAGCCCAATCCTGAGGATCGCCGCGCAGGAGAGAGATGACAATTTGAACCTGCTGCGCTGCGTTTCCTGAGGACTTAGATTTTAAGGCAAAAAACAATTTACAATTATTTTTGAAATTCTGAAACTTAGCTCGATCCCCTAAAAACAAATCTGGCATGGGAATCCTAGGTTCCACAACAGGCAACCTAGCAAGATAGGTAGCAATACTCCGAACCTCAGTGGCAAGCTGATCCACACGGCCAGACAACTGTGCAAACTCCATTGAGAGAAAAAAAAATCCTCCCCAGCACCCAGAGATACAGAAGGAAAAAAAAAATGCAACAAACAGAAAAATATCTCTGACAACTCTGACAACCCTTTTTTTTTTTTTTTCACAATATTTTTTCCCTTCTGTGAGTACCATACAATTTTCAATTTTTTGGCCGGTGATACTGTTATGATTCGGTAGCTGAGGAGTGCAGGCAAAAAGGCAATACACCAGAGCAGTTGGAATCTATGAGATTGCAGTACCCTGACTAACCACCACAACTAGAGGCAGCCGTGGAGCGTTCCTACGTTGGTCCTAGACGCCTCGTCACAGCCTGAGAAACTAACTACACCTAAAGATAGAAATAGGAAAGCTGTCTGCCCCGGAGCAGAACCCCAAAGATAATAGCAAGCCCCCAAACATGTAATGGCGGTTAGACAAGACGAAATACTGACACAGACAGAAAATAGTATGAGCAAACGTTGGGGCCCAAACTAACTAAATAGAAAAGGATAGGAAGGGTACTTACTGCAATCCCAAAAAAACCCTGAAAGCACCAACTCTACTAATTTCAAAAACACCTGAGATCACACGACCTCTACCACCTAAATTAGCTCTCTGGTGTAACAAAATCAAAACAGCAGCCACTGAAAAAACTGGAAAAAGCAAAAGTACAAACATCAGTGGCTGAACTAAACTGAGAGGGCAAAAGCCCCCTGAGGGGACCCAGAAGGCCCCCACAGAAGTGCAGGACAAAATGCAAAAATCAAGCACAGAAACAAAAAGAAGAAAATGTCTTATCTGTTAGAAGGAGATGCAGACACGACACAGCAGGCTACAAGGGAAACTGGAATCAAGGATTCAGACCAGAACAATTGATCACCGGCAACCCTGATGGGAAGGTGACTCCCTTATATAAGACCAGTCAGTAACACCTGATTCCCAGTCCTCACAATCTTCACTGAACAGACCAGTACCGCTTGTAACCACCAGAGGGAGCCTCTGCTCAGAACTCATCTCAAGCCCATTCACAACAGTCAAGGACATCTTGAGACTGGGGGGAGGCAGAAAAAACATCTTGAGACTGGGGGGGCAGAAAAAACAGGAGTGTCAGCACGAACACATTGACAACCCCAACTGGTCACAGACACAGATTTCAAATCCAAAACAGGATTGTGAGTCTGTAACCAAGGAAAACCCAGTACAACAATGTCATGTAAATTATGTAACACCAAAAATTTGCAATTCTCTTGGTGGTCCTGGTCAACCCGCATTATCACCTGGGTAGAAAACTGGGGTTTATTTTCCGCCATGGGGGTAGAATCAATGCCCAGCAAAGGAATAGACTTCCGCAGGGGTATCATAGGAAAACCACAACGTTTGGCAAGATCAAAATCCAGCAGGTTTATAGATGCCCCTGAATCAACAAAAGCCTGAGCTGAAAAAGTGGACATGGAGCAAATCAAGGTAACAGTCAACTGTTGTGAATGGGTTTGAGATGAGTTCTGAGCAGAGGCTCCCTCTGGTGGTTACAAGCGGTACTAGTGAGGATTGGGAATCAGGTGTTACTGATTGGTCTTATTTAAGGGAATCATTTTCCCATCAGGGTTGCCGGTGATCAATTGTTCTGGTCTGAATCCTTCTTTCCAGTTTCCCTTGTAGCCTGCTGTGTCGTGTCTGCATCTCCTGCTATCAGATAAGACAATTTCTTATTTTGTGTTTTTGCTATATTTTTGCATTTTGTCCTGCACTTCTGTGGGGGCCTTCTGGGTCCCCTCTGGGGGCTTTTGCCCTCTCAGTTTAGTCCAGCCACTGTGTTTTGTACTTTTGCTTTTTGCAGTTTTTTCAGTGGCTGCTGTTTTTCTTACACCAGAGAACTAATTTAGGTGGTAGAGGCCGGTGATACTGTTATGTTACGGTAGCTGAGGAGTGCAGGTAAAAAAGGAAATACACCAGAGCAGTTGGAATCTATGAGATTGCAGTACCCTGACTAACCACCACAACTAGAGGCAGCCGTGGAGCGTTACTACGATGGTCCTAGACGCCTCGTCACAGCCTGAGAAACTAACTACACCTAAAGATAGAAATAGGAAAGCTATCTGCCCCGGAGCAGAACCCCAAAGATAATAGAAAGCCCCCAAACATGTAATGGCGGTTAGACAAGAGGAAATACTGACACAGAAAGAAAATAGTATGAGCAAACGCTGGGGCCCAAACTATCTAAATGGAAAAGGACAGGAAGGGTACTTACTGCAATCCCAGAAAACCCTGAAAAACACCAACTCTACTAATTTCAAAATCACCTGAGATCACACGACCTCTACCACCTAAATTAGTTCTCTGGTGTAAGAAAAACAGCAGCCACTGAAAAAACTGCAAAAAGCAAAAGTACAAAACACAGTGGCTGGACTAAACTGAGAGGGCAAAAGCCCCCAGAGGGGACCCAGAAGGCCCCCACAGAAGTGCAGGACAAAATGCAAAAATATAGCAAAAACACAAAATAAGAAATTGTCTTATCTGATAGCAGGAGATGCAGACACGACACAGCAGGCTACAAGGGAAACTGGAAAGAAGGATTCAGACCAGAACAATTGATCACCGGCAACCCTGATGGGAAAATGATTCCCTTAAATAAGACCAATCAGTAACACCTGATTCCCAATCCTCACTAGTACCGCTTGTAACCACCAGAGGGAGCCTCTGCTCAGAACTCATCTCAAACCCATTCACAACAGTCAACAGAAATTTAGTCTGAACACTACCCAAACCAACTGAGCTCGCAAAACGTCTTTCCCGCTTAGGGCAGACGGAAATAGCATGAGAGGCGTCACCACAGAAGTAGCACAACTTATTACGCTTACGAAATTCATGACGCTGTGCAACAGAATTCACTCCATCACAGTGCATGGGCTCAGGGGCTGGCCCGCAAGGCATAACAATCTCACGCATATTTCTACGCTCGCGCAGACGTCTGTCAACTTGAATACCTAATGATATAGAGTCATTGAGACCAGAGGGGACGGAATCCCACCATAACATAATTTACAGTCTCTGCCAGACCCTTCCAAAAAAGAGCTGCCAGAGCATCATCATTTCATTTAGTAAGGACTGCCCACTTTTTGAATTTCTGACAATACAGCTCAGCGGCTTCACGACCCTGATTCAATGCCAACAAGGTTTTTTCAGCTTGATCAGTAACATTAGGTTCATCGTACAATAACCCCAGAGCATGAAAAAACACATCAACATCATTCAAAATAGGATCCCCAGGTGTCAGGGAAAAGGTCCAATCCTGAGCGTCACCGCGCAACAGGTAGATGACAATTTGAACCTGCTGCATTGTGTTCCCTGAAGATTTAGGCTTCAAAGCAAAAAACAACTTACAGTTATTTTTAAAATTCAAAAACTTAGACCGATCCCCCAAAAATAAATCCGGCAGAGGGATCCTAGGTTGCACAGCAGGCAACCCAGCAAGATAGATAGCAATACTCCGAACTTCAGCAGCAAGCTGCTCCACACGATCGGACAAATGCTTGACCTCCATTGAGGAGAAAAAAAAAATTCCTCCTCAGCCCCCAGAGAAAAAGAGAGAAAAAATGTAACAAACAGAAAAAAAAAAATATCTGACAACTCTGACAACTTTTTTTTTTCCTTTACTATTTTTCCCTTCTATTGAGTACCATAGAATTTTCAGTATGGCCGGTGATTCTGTTATGTTTAGGTAGCTGAGGAGGCAGGAGAAAAAAAACGCATAGGTAGCCTAACACCAGAGAGGTTGGAAACTAATAGGTTGCAGACTCCTAAACAAAGCGCACAACTAGAAGTAGCCGTGGGACGCTCCTACGGTGCCCTAGAAGCCTCGTCACAGCCGGAGAGATAGTTATCCCTGAAGATGGAAAGAGGAAAGCTAACTGCCCCGGAGTAGACCCCAAATGAATAGGAAGCCCCCAGACATATAATGGCAGTTAGACAAGATGAAAATACGAACACAGATAGAAAATAGATTGAGCAAACGCTGGGGCCCAAAACTGTCTAGATAGGACAGCAAAGGAGAGAATACTGTCTGCAACCCAAAAAACCCTAGGAAAACTCCAACACTTCTGAGTCCAAAAATACCGAGACCACACGGTTTCGACCACCTATATCAGATCTCTGGTGTGGACAAGTAGCAACCCAGCAGTAAAATATCACATGAACTAAGCAAATGAACAAATACAAAAAACGAACGGAGACCAGCCAAAGGCCCCCAAAGGGGACCCGGCTGAAGAAAAAAAGCAATGCAGCAAAAAGCAAGGAATTCAAACCACAGCAAAAAAAACTGAAAGAGACTTAACTGAATGCAAGCAGGGGACAGCAGAAAAGCAAGCTGAATTCCAACCTAGACCAGGAAGAACAATTGATCACCGACGAGGATCATTGGAGGTCAGCTCACTTATATCAGGCCAGTCAGTACCACCTGACACCCACTCATCAACTGCAGGTGTAGGACTCTTGGTGTTCAACATAGGTTCAATACCCTCAGCAACCACCAGAGGGAGCTTCAGCTCTGAAGTCGTCTCCAATACATTCACAACACCCCTCCATCATGTGCAGCCCCATTCACCCCCTTCATCATGTACAGCCCCCACGCCCCCTCCATCATGTGCAGCCCCATTCACCCACCTCCATCAAGTACAGCCCCCACACCCACCTTTCATCATGTACAGCCCCCTCCATCATGTACAGCCCCCGCACCCCACTTTCATCATGAACAGCTCCCACAGCCCCCTCCATCATGTACTACCCCGCAGCCCCTTCATCATGTACAGTCACCGCAGCCCCCTCCATCATGTACAGCCCCCGCACCTCCCTTTCATCATGTACAGCCCCCACAGCCCCCTTCATCACATCATGTACAGCCCCCGCATCCCCTCCATCATGTACAGCCTCCGCACCCCACTTACATCATGTACAGCCTCCGCACCCCACTGTCATCATTTACAGCTCCCACAGCCCCCTCCATCATGTACAGCCCCCGCAGCACCTTTCATCATGTACTGCCCCCGCAGCCCCCTCCATCATGTGTAGCCCCTGAAGCCCACTCCATCATGTACAGCCCCTGCAGCGCCTCCATCATGTACAGCCCCCTCCATCATGTACAGCACACTCCATCATGTACAGCCCTACAGCCCCCTCCATCATGTAAAGCTCCCTCCATCATGTGCATCCCTCGCAGACCACTCCATCATGTGCAGCCCCCGCAGCCAACTCCATCATGTGCAGCCCCTCCATCATGTACAGCCCCTGCAGCCCCCTCTATCATGTATAGCCCCTCCATCATGTACAGCCCCCACAGCCCCTCACCCACTGAATTCACGTTACAAATAAAAAAAAGTTTTCCATACTTATCTCAGAGTCACAGCCGCCCCCCAGCAGCGCCTCTCCGCTTCCAGAGTCCGGTACATGTCGGGCCTGCGTGATGACATTATCGCGCAGGCCCGACACCTGAAAGTAGAGAGGGAGGAAGAAGGAGCTGCACAGCCTTCAAGGTGACTGCTGTGCACAGCTCCCATCCCCGGCTTGAACACTGTGACGTGGGCGGCTGTGTCTGCTGCTGGCCGCGTCACAGTATAGTGGGCACGACCGCTCACAATTTGCTGTGCGGCAGGCCCTGTACAGGTGCTGGTGGAGTGGCCGGGGGACATTTGCCCCTTTGCCACCTGGCCCAGCACACCGCTGATCCGGACAGTTTGGGCCCCAGCATTTGCTTACTTTATTTTCTGCCTGTGTTTTGTATTTCATCTGTCTCACCGGCAATATATGTTTGGGGGCTATCTATTCCTTTGGAGCTTTACTCCGGGGCAGTTTAGCTTTCCCCTTTCTCTCTTTAGGCTAAGTTAATTCTTTGGCCGTGTCGAGGCGTCTAGGGCATCATAGGTAAGTCCCACGGCTAATTCTAGTTGTGTTGTCAGTTTAGGGGTATGCAATCCGCTAAGTTACCAACCTCTCTGGGTGTCTCGTTGCCTAGCCTATTTCCCTATTATCCTCCTCGGTTACCGAATCTCAACAGAATCACCGGTCTCACTGTAGATTTTAGGGTACTTTAAAGAAGGAAAGAACAGTAAAAAAAAAAAGTGTCAGAATTTTTTATATATTTTTTTCCTCTTTTTCTCTGGGGGCAGTAGGAGGATTTTTTCTTCATTAATGGAGACTAAGCATTTGTCTGATCATGTTGAGCAGCTCGCTGCTGAAGTTCGGAGAATTTCTGCCTGTCTCGCTCATTTGTCTACTGTAAAACCTAAGATCCCTATTCCTGATTTGTTTTCTGGGGATTGGTCTAAATTTTTGAACTTTAAGAATAACTAAATTTTTTTTGCATTGAAACCTAATTCCTTGGGGAACTCGGTGCATCATGTTAAAATTGTCATCTCCCTGTTGCGCGGCGACCCTCAAGACTGGGCTTTTTCCCTGACACCTGGGGATCCTGTTTTGGCTAATGTGGATGCGTTTTTTCAGGCTCTGGGGTTGTTGTATGATGAACCTAATGTTATTGATCAAGCTGAGAAAACCTTATTGGCATTGAACCAGGGTCAGGAAGTGGCAGAGTTATATTGTCAGAAATTCCGAAAGTGGGCAGTCCTTACTAAATGGAACGATGATGCCCTAGCGGCTCTTTTTCGGAAAGGTCTGGCAGAGACCGTAAAAGATGTTATGGTGGGATTTCCTGTCCCCTCTGGTCTCAATGACTCTATGTCATTAGCCATTCAAATTGACAGATGTTGACGTGAACGTAAAACTATGCGAGAGGCGGTGTTGCCTTTCGAACAAACCTCTGAGCCCATGCAGTGTGATAAGGTTGTTTCTAGGGCTCAACGTCAAGAATTTAGAAGGCGTAATAGGTTGTGCTTCTTTTGTGGGGACGACTCTCATACTATTTCCGTCTGCCCTAAGCGGAAAAAACATTTTGCTCACTCATTTGTTTTGGGCAATGTACAGCCTGAATTCCTCTTGACGATTACCTTGATCTGCTCTTTATCTTCATTTTCTGCTAAGGCTTTTGTTAATTCAGGAGCAGCCCTGAACCTGATGGATTTTGACTTTGCCAAATGTGGTGGTTTTCCCATGGTACCCCTGCAGCCTCCTATTCCTTTGAGGAGTATTGATGCTACCCCTTTAGCGGAGAATAAACCCCAGTTTTGGACCCAGGTGATAATGCGGGTAGCCCCGAACCACCAAGAGAATTGTAAATTCTTGGTGTTACATAATTTACATGACATTATTGTACTGGGTTTTCCTTGGTTGCAGACCCATAATCCTGTTCTGGATTGGAAGTCTGTGTAAAGTATGTGGTACAGTTCATATAGCGTCTTGTGCTTGGGTGCGATGAAAATACTTGAGACACAGGTTGATAAAGAAAGTCTTGTATTGCTTCATACAAATTGGCAAAAATAAACACACAGGTTGCAAACACAGAAGCAGGAGACACAGCAGGCCAGAGTAATCTAAGCTCAGCAATAACTCTCCAATACAGATTCAGATCTTCTTCTCTGTTACCGCAAGTCCATGCAAACGTGAGGCTCTCAAGAGCAGAGTTCAGAGTCCACAAGTGCTTCAGAGTTCCTCAGTAGGAATGGCTGGAGTACAAGGTCCAAGGCTTCAGGAGTCAGAACACAGGTTCACTGCAGGCTAGATTCTGAAGCACTGATTGCTCAGCTGTGGCTGTTTAAGAAGCAAACGGAGAGAATCAGGGCGGGAACATGCAAGCTGGAAAACTCCATTTTGACTGAGGGCAAGATAGCTGCAGCAAAACAGAAAGCAAAATGGCCGACGAACAAACTGAGTTTCAGAAACAGATACACAGAACCTTACATTACTCCCCCCTTAGGGACAACCTCCGGATGACCTCAGACCAGGCTTGTGTGGGTACCTCTGATGAAACTGACGGAGCAAGCGAGGAGCATTAACGTTATTGACTGGCTCCCATGAGTTGTCCTCCACTGGGTAGCCCTGCCATTTAATCAGATATTGTAACTGATTTCTATACAACCTGGAATCTAAAATCCTTTCCACCACAAATTCCTCCTGACCATCGACTAGCACTGGGTCAGGGCAAGGAGAAGAACGTCCAGGAAACGTATTGGGTGTCGCAGCCTTTAGTAGGGATACATGAAAGACAGGGTGGATTCTCATAGTTCTGGGCAATTGAAGACGACAAGCAACGGCACTTATAATTTTACTGATTTTATAGGGTCCAATGTACTTATGTCCCAACTTAGACGATGGAATCCTTAACTTAAGATTTCTGGTTGACAGCCAGACCAGGTCTCCTACCTTAAAAGCTGGTGCAGGTTTATGAAATTTATCTGCTGCCTTCTTGTACCTTTCCTGAGCCGATTCCAGATTCTCCTTTAGCAGATCCATATTCTTCTGTAAAGTCGTGACTCTTTCAGCCACTGCTGGCAAAGGCGTCTCTATGGGAAATCGTGGTAGAATGTTAGGATGATAACCTAGATTAGAGTAAAAAGGAGACTGTTTAGTGGAGGCACTCTGAGAGTTGTTATACGAGAACTCAGCCAATGGAAGTAGATCCACCCAATCATCCTGTAGGTGGCAGATAAAGCAGCGGAGATACTGCTCCAGGGTTTGATTGGTTCGTTCGGTTTGTCCATTAGTCTGGGGATGAAAAGCAGAAGAAAGGTTTACTTTAATGTCCAATGCTGCACAGAAATTTTGCCAAAACCTAGAAGTGAATTGCACCCCTCGATCCGAAATAACCTCATCCGGTACTCCATGTAAGCGAAACACATCTTTAATCATCAAATCTGATGTCTGTTTTGCAGTGGGTAAGCCGACACAAGGGATAAAATGAGCTGCCTTTGTTAGACGGTCAACCACCACTAGAATAGTGTTCTTCCCTTGAGAGGTTGGTAATTCCACAATGAAGTCCATAGAAATGGATCCCCACGGGCGGGACGGGGTGGGAAGAGGCTGTAACAGACCAGTTGGTGAAGAGCGAGGTGTTTTGCATCTTGCACAAACCTCACACGAAGTGACATAGTCCAAAACATCCTTCCTACAAGTGGGCCACCAAAAGAAACGAGAAAGAAATTCCTGTGTCTTTAGAATTCCTCTATGCCCGGCTATTTTGGAATCGTGAATGAGTTGCAATACTCTCAATCTGACTGTTTCAGGTATATACAGACGTTGTCCCAGAATCCACACACCATTCTTAAAGACAAGACTTACGTCCCTTGGGGGTTGAGCCAAAAAAGAATCCGCATGGTATGCTTCCTTGATGTCTTTAATTAGGTCTTGATGATGAATCACTCCTAGGAATCTAGAGTCAGGAAGAATAGTCTTAGGAGGAGTAATTGGACGTGTCTCTGCTGAGTAAATCCTAGAGAGTGCATCAGCCTTTCCATTGCGCGATCCTGGTCTATAAGAAATAATAAAATTAAATTGGTTTAAGAAAAGATTCCAGCGAGCCTGGCGAGGAGTCAGGCACTTAGCCGACCTGATAAACTCAAGATTACGATGGTCTGTCAGAACAACTATTTGCTGTGCAGCTCCTTGAAGAAGGTGTCTCCATTCTTTGAAGGCGGCAATAATGGCCAACAACTCTCTATTGCCCACATCATAGTTCTTCTCAGCCGAAGACAACTGCTGGGAAAAGAAGGCACAGGGATGCAAGACATTCTTCTCACCTGTTCTCTGAGAGAGTATAGCTCCAACGGCACAGTCTGAAGCATCCACCTCTATTATGAAGGCAAGCTCGGGGTTGGGATGTACTAGGATAGGTGCAGTGGTAAATTTATCTTTTAGACGGGAAAATGCTTCCTGGGCTTGGGGAGTCCAGGAGAACTTAGATTCTTTCCGGGTAAGTTGGGTGATAGGTGACACTACCTCAGAGAAATTTCTAATGAAACGTCTATAGAAGTTTGCAAACCCGATGAAGCGCTGTACCTCCTTCACATTTCTAGGACTTGGCCAATCATTGATGGCTTGGGTTTTACTTCCATCCATACTAATTCCTTGTGTAGACAGTACATACCCCAGAAATTGAATTTCGGTCTTATGAAATTCACACTTTTCAAGCTTGATGTAAAGATGATTTTGTCTTAGACGTTCCAAGACCATTCTCACATGTCCATGATGTTCCTCTGTGGAGTTAGAAAAAATTAAAATATCATCCAAATAAATTACCACGAATGTATCCAGGAGATCCCTGAAGATGTCATTCACCAAGTGTTGGAAAGTGGCTGGGGCGGTACTCAGACCAAAAGGCATAACTAGATATTCAAAGTGTCCATAGCGTGACCTGAATGCAGTCTTCCATTCATCCCCAGGTCTAATACGGACTAAGTTATAGGCCCCACGAAGATCTAGTTTAGAAAAAATTTTGGCATGTCGCACTCTCTCCAATAACTCAGGGATTAAAGGCAATGGATAACGGTTTCTAATAGTAACCTTATTGAGTTCCCTATAGTCTACGCATGGTCTCAGGGATCCATCTTTCTTCTTTACAAAGAATATGGGTGCCCCTGCAGGAGATGAAGAGGGGCGTATGAAGCCCTTGGCTAGATTTTCGTCTATGTACTCTTTTAAAGCCTTCAGCTCGGGCCCCGCCAGGGGGTAGATCTTACCAAAAGGTATCTCTGCTCCAGGCAATAATTCAATTGGACAATCATATGGACGGTGAGGAGGAAGCTGGTCAGCGTTCTTCTTGTCACATAAATCCACATAGTCCTGGTATACAGCTGGTAGTTCAGGGACTGACATGGTTCCTTTAGGAACAGAGCAAGCTGAAATTTTTGGACTCATCTGTTTCTCTGGAAAGTGTAATTCCTTGGTCTCCCAGTTAATGGTAGGATTCTGAGCCTGCAGCCATGGTAGCCCTAGAATAATGGGAAAGTGAGGAGAAGAGATAAGCATAAAGGACAGTTTCTCTTGATGATCTTTACCCATAAGAACCTTTAAAGGCTCTGTTTCCTGATCCACTGGTCCAGAGGTCAGCAGGGAGCCATCCACAGTTTCCATCTGTACTGGAGTAGCCTTCTTCACTGAACGTATTCCCTGTTTCAGAGCAAAGGAGACATCCATAAAATTTCCACTTGCCCCTGAGTCGATCATAGCAGAGCTAGACACCCAGGCTGAGTCAACCCAGAGTTTGATGGAAAGAAAACAGTGAGAATTGTTTTTTTTACAACTCAGCTGGGACACCGCTGAGGAAACTTGAAATATGGCAGCATTTACACAGTCAACGTCCTCAGAGGTAACGGAGTTTAAGTCCGAGAAATCAAGATCTGTTGCTGCAGATCTCTCTGGAGCCTGAGGCTCGGACCTGACAGATCCCCTCTCGCAACACTCACAATGAATGAGTGCTGCAGTAGTCTTGCGAGAACGGCTGGGGCAGTTAATAATAAAGTGCCCTGACTTACCACAATAAAAACATAGATTCTCCTTAAAACGATGTTCCTTGCGTGCATCACTAACCCGTCGTAGTAAAGAGTCTACCTGCATGGGTTCAGGTTCAGGTTCCCGTGTAATCCTATTCAAAGGTTCCTTAGCTGGAGAGGAAGGTAGGAAAAGGTTAGTACGATTGCTTTCGAACCATCTCTCTTGCCTGCGTTCAGTTAAACGAGTATCAATACGGATGCAGTAGTTAATAAAGTCACCTAACGCAGTGGGAGGGTCGGCACGAGCAAGTTCATCCTTAATCAGTGGGGATAACCCCTTTCGAAAAATAGATTTTTTGGCGGAACTGTCCCAGGTGGTATCAAGGGCCCATCTCCTGAAATCCAAGGCATATTCAGCTACCGAGTGCTTACCTTGGCGCAAAGCTAACATGGCTGCTTCAGCTGTTGCACCTCGATTGGGGTCATCAAACACCTGCCCCATGGCTGAAATAAAAGCATCAAGGTGATTCAAACAATCATCCTCAGTCTCAATCAGAGGGTTTGCCCACATCAAAGCCTTGTTGGTAAGCAACATAATTATAGTAAGCACCTTAGATCGTTCAGTAGGAAATTGTGAAGCATGTGCAGAAAAAAAAAGATTGCATTGATTAACAAATCCCTGAATTTTTCACGTTCACCACCAAAACGAAAAGGGGGCAACTTGGGAATCCCAGAACTCGGGGCCACGGCAGGAGCCTGGACTTGCCCCTCCAGAACCTCAATCCTGGCTCGCAAATCCTGGGTAGTCTGTCCAACCACTTGCAAATTGTGATTATTTAGGTCCTGAAGATTTGTAAAACGGGTCTTTATATTCGGCAAATCTGCAAGGATATTATCAGTCACTCCGCAAAGTTCCTTTATGCGGGCCTCCATTTTCCAGATCTTTTAAGACAGGATACTGGAAGAAGAGGAGAAAAAAAAAAAAAAACAATAGTGTTCACCTGTGGCAACACTGAAGAAAGAAAAAACTTTAAGGGAACTGCTCACCTGGAATGGTTGTGAGAAGTCACAACCACTATCATCACAGAAAGCTTTCAACCAGACATCTGATATCCAGAGTTTCAGCAGACAAAAAGAGAAGAGAAAAAAAAAAAACAATAGTGTTTACCTGTGATAACACTGCAGAAAAAAAAACTTAAGGGAATTGCTCACCTGGAATGGTTGTGAGAAGTCACAACCACTGTCATCACAGAAAGTACAACCGGACATCCGATATCCACAGTACAGCAGACAAGCCTTTCCAGACCCAGCAGACACTAACGTTTGGCTTCAGAATCTTGTAAAGTATGTGGTACAGTTCATATAGCGTCTTGTGCTTGGGTGCGATGAAAATACTTGAGACACAGGTTGATAAAGAAAGTCTTGTATTGCTTCATACAAATTGGCAAAAATAAACACACAGGTTGCAAACACAGAAGCAGGAGACACAGCAGGCCAGAGTAATCTAAGCTCAGCAATAACTCTCCAATACAGATTCAGATCTTCTTCTCTGTTACCGCAAGTCCATGCAAACGTGAGGCTCTCAAGAGCAGAGTTCAGAGTCCACAAGTGCTTCAGAGTTCCTCAGTAGGAATGGCTGGAGTACAAGGTCCAAGGCTTCAGGAGTCAGAACACAGGTTCACTGCAGGCTAGATTCTGAAGCACTGATTGCTCAGCTGTGGCTGTTTAAGAAGCAAACGGAGAGAATCAGGGCAGGAACATGCAAGCTGGAAAACTCCATTTTGACTGAGGGCAAGATAGCTGCAGCAAAACAGAAAGCAAAATGGCCGACGAACAAACTGAGTTTCAGAAACAGATACACAGAACCTTACAGTCTGTGTCTGTGGTTGGGGTTGTCAATGTGTTCTTAGTGACTCTCCTGTTTTCTCTACCTCTCCCCAGTCTCAGGATGTCCCTGACTATTTGGCTGATTTCTCTGATGTGTTTACTGCGTCCTTGCCTCCTCACAGGAGTTATGATTGCGCGATCGAGTTAGTGCCAGTTGTAAATTTCCCAGGGGTCTGCTCTTCAATTTATCTGTACCTAAACATGATGCTATGCGATCTTATATCAAAGAGTCATTGGAGAAGGGCCATATCAGACCGTCTTCTTCACCTTTAGGTGCTGGCTTTTTCTTTGTGGCCAAGAAGGATGGCTCATTGAGGCCATGTATTGACTATCGTCTCCTTAATAAAATCACTGTTAAATATCGGTATCCGCTACCCCTGATTTTCAATTTATTCTCCAGAGTGAAAGGTGCTAGTTGCTTTACCTTAGGGGGGCGTATAATATTATTTGCATTAAGCACGGTGATGGATGGAAGACCGCATTAAATACTCCTGAGGGGCATTTTGAGTACCTAGTGATGCCTTTTGGGCTCACTAATGCCCCTTCCATCTTCCAATCTTTCATGAACGATATTTTTCGGGATTTTGTGGACAAGTTTTTGATAGTTTATTTGGATGACATTTTGATTTTTCCAATGACTGGGATTCTCATGTGGAACATGTTCCGATTGTATTCCGGATTTTGAAAGAAAATGCTTTGTATGTTAAGGGACCGAAATGTCCCTTTGGCGTACAAAAAATTTTGTTTTTGGGATTCATTTTTTCTCCGTCCGCTATTGAAATGGACCCGGTCAAGGTTCAGGCCATTTATGATTAGGTTCAGCCCACTTCCTTGAAGGCTCTTCAGAAATTTTTAGGTTTTGCTAATTTTTACTGTAAATTCATAAGTAATCTTTCTGGTATTGTGAAACCACTGACGGATTTGACCAAAAAGGGTGCTGATGTGGTGAATTGGTCTCTAGAGGCAGTTTCGGCATTTCAGGAGCTTAAACGGAAATTTACTTCTGCTCCTGTTCTACGGCAACCTGATGTTTCTCTCTCATTTAAGGTGGAGATAGATGCTTCTGAGATTGGTTGAGGAGTCGTTTTGTCTCAAAGAGATCCGTAACCTCTAAGATTAACCCTTGTGCCTTCTTTTCTCATAAATATTCCCCATCTGAACGCAATTATGTAGTGGGGAATCGGGAATTATTGGCTATGAAGTGGGCGTTTGAAGAGTGGAGACATTTGTTGGAGGGAGCCAAACATCAAGTTGTGGTCCTTACCGACCACAAGAACTTGATCTATCTCAAATCAGCCAAGAGATTGAATCCTAGACAGGCTAGGTGGGCCTTGTTTTTCAGGCGTTTTAATTTTGTGGTCTCCTTTCTTCCGGGCACTAAGAATATTAAGGTGGATGCCCTGTCTAGGAGTTTCCTTGCGGATTCTCTTGATGTGACTGAGCCTACTACCATTCTAAATGAGGGTGTGGTTCTTTCCGCTATCTCACCCGATTTGAGACTTGCTCTGGAGGAATTTCAGGAGGATAAACCTGAACGATGCCCTATGCGGAAATTGTATGTCCCCGACCAATGGAGGAGGAAAGTAATGTCTGAAATTCATTGCTCCGCGTTGGCTGGTCATCCCGGTAATTTTGGTACCAGAGATTTGGTGAGTCTGTCTTTTTGGTGGCCTGCTTTATCTCGTGATGTCAGGAATTTTGTGCAGTCCTGTGGGACTTGTTCTCGGTCCAAACCCTGTTCTCGCTCTAGTGGATTATTAGTGCCACTGCCGGTTCCCAGGAGGCAATGGACACATATCTCAATGGATTTTATTTCCGACCTCCCTGTTTCTCTGAGAATTACTGTTATCTGGGTGATCTGTGATAGATTTTCCAAGATGGTCCATCTTGTACCACTGCCGAAGTTGCCATCCTCTTCCGAGTTGGTGCCCTTGTTTTTTCAGCAGGTGGTTCATTTGCACGGCATTCCAGAGAACATTGTGTCTGACAGAGGAGTCCAGTTTGTTTCCAGATTTTGGAGAGCCTTTTGTTCTAAACTGGGAATTCAGTTGTCCTTCTCCTCTGCGTTTCACCCTCAGACCAATGGGCAGACTGAGAGAGCAAACCAGACTTTGGAATCTTATTTGAGATGTTTTGTGTCTGCTGATCAAGATAACTGGGTCTCTTTTTTGCCCTTGGCTGAATTTGCTCTAAATAATAGGGCTAGTTCTGCCACTTTGATGTCCCCTTTTTTCTGCAACTTCGGGTTCCATCATCGGTTTTCTTCAGAGCAGGTCTGTCCAGGTGTTGATTCTATGGTAGAGAGAATGCAGCAGATTTGAGATCAAGTAGTGGATAAGTTGTCTCACTCTCAGGAGAAGGCCCAACGGTTTACCAACCGGCATAGGACTGATGGTCCCCGGTTTAAAGTAGGTGACATGGTTTGGTTGTCCTCAAAAAATATTCCTATGAATGTTAAGTCTGCAAAATTTAAGCCAAGGTTCATTGGACCTTATAAGATTTTGGAAATCCTTAATCCCGTTTCTTTCCTTTTGGCTCTTACAGGAACGTTTAAGATTCACAACGTCTTTCATAAATCTTTGTTGAAAAGGTTTGTTGAGCCAGTAGTTCCCATGGCTGTGCCCCCTGATCCTGTATTAAATAAGGGCAATCTGGAGTATGAAGTAGAGAAAGTATTGGATTCTCGTCTGGCTAGACGGAGACTCCAGTACTTGGTCAAGTGGAAAGGTTATAGTCAGGAGGATATTTCTTGGGTGTTTGCTTCTGACATTCATGCCGAGAGATTGGTTCGCACCTTTCACTGGACCCATCCTTATCGGCCTGGTGGCTTGGGTGAGGGTTCGGTGACCCCTCCTCAAGGGGGGGGACTGTTGTGAACATTTTTGATCTGAGTTTGGACTCTCTCTGGTGGTTTCTGCTGGTAATGGAGCTGGTCTGGTTGACAGAAATCAATCACCTGAAGAGGATGATTGGAGGTCAGGTGTTACAGACTGGAAAGATTTAAGTGAGCAGCCTTCCCTTAGCTGTTGCCAGTGATTTGGTTTTCTTCCTGAGACTTCTGGAAGTCTGCTTGCTCCCTGCTTGGTCCTGCTTCTTTCAGATAAGTTATTTGTCTGTTTAATCTGTGGCATTTTTTACCTTTTTGCTTTTCTCTGTTCTCTGCCTTACTTGTGTGAGTTCAGCCTGGTTCCCTGCTGGGACCTGTGCTGGAATCTGTTTTCCTTTGCCACAGCTTATGTCAGTCTTTTCTGTATTTCTAGTCCCGTGTTATTTCAGTATCCGTTGTTTTGCATCCAGTTCACACCAGAGTTCTGATTTAGTGGGGGAGAGGTCGTGTGGCCTCAGTCTTTTTACATATCAGACGTGTTGGAACTTTTCTTAGGGTTTTTGCGGGATTGCAGACAGTATCCTTTCCCGTCCTGTTCTATCCAGACAGTTTGGGCCCCAGCATTTGCTTACTCTATTTTCTGCCTGTGTTCTGTATTTCATCTGTCTCACCGGCAATATATGTTTGGGGGCTATCTATTCCTTTTGGGCTCTACTCTGGGGCAATTTAGCTTTCCCCTTTCTCTCTTTAGGCTGTTAGGGTGGTCTGAGAGAGAGACCCTCTAGGATATCAGATGATTGCCTAATTGGGTGGAGCTTCGATCGAGGCAGGATGGTGAGATGAAATGACACAGGAGACAAGTCTCTAATTCTGATGCCAAAGTCATCTAGCTTTAATCAATGCCCCCAGCCAGCTTATATACCCTACTGGACTGGGCGTATACATGCATTAGGTAATGGTGTTTTCCAGAACATATTAGCAAATCATTTATAACAGTAAATACATCTTGTCACGTATCTCATAGTTCATGTCAGCTTGACCAATTGGTTATCTAACTAAGGAATTCATTAATCATCAGGTATTCCCTTTGATTGACCCCCCCATTGTTGTCATGAGCAGTTATATCTTTATTACTCTACTGATTAATTGCATACTTTATCGTCATTCGCTATAGTGATCATGGCCCTTCCCCATCAATAGGGTGATATTAGGGTGATTGTCTCACAGTCCCAAGAACACGTAGTCATCTTGTTGACTGAACCTTGATCTATGCCACGTTGCTGGTTCAATCAGCAAATATGTCTTTGTGAAATATAGAGAAGTGATTTCTTAAAGGGATTAATATATGAGAATATATAAAAGGGTATTAGAATCAAGGGGTCTCCTAGATTCCCTATCAGTTCCCCCTTTTGAGAATAGATATGACTCTACCCTGGACCCACAGGTATGTCAAAGGCCTAGTGCCAGTGTCGGACTTCCTAACCATTTCTTCGGCCGAATTCCCCATTGATGAGGGAGATCATATCTTTTTCTCAACTTTATTGGTTTGTTATGTGCAAGAAGAGAATCTCAATTATATGTGCATGATTATACTAGTAAGTACATATGCTAATCATTTGGTGCTGCGTTATGTTTTCTACTGTTTGTAGTGTATCTGCTGATCTATTATTTCTTGTTGTGCACCTCCAACATACTTCATGAATCTATGTTGAGTATAATAAATGTAAATTATCCAGTCCACATTTTCTTCAAAATAAAGTCTAATATGAACTACAGTCCTAGAAGTGTCACTTCGGCTCGTCCGAGCCGTCTGTCCTTTGTAGGGTAGGATTGGTAGTATCATCAGAAGCAGGATCATCCTTCTTCCGGTCCAAAACTTTGCAATGCCTGGCATAGATCCAAGTTGGTCTTCCTTCAAGCTTTACTGACGTGGCTGTAGTGAGGAGGACTTGGAAGGGACCATCAAACCTTGGCTCCAATGGCTTCCTTGTATGTCTTTTTACCACCACCCAGTCTCCAGGCTGTAGAGAATGGGCTCCTTCTTGACACTCTGGGTCTGGAATAGAGTCAAAAACTTGTTTATGAGCTTCTTTTGCAGGCCCTGGACATAAGAGGTGAGATTGTCACACTGCAGTTGCAGTAACTGTGGAAAGTACAGTCCTAACCTAGGGGCTGACCAAAACAAAACCTCAAATGGAGAGAGCTTAGTCTTCCTATTGGGTGTGTACCTAATAGAAAAGAGAGCTAAAGGCAGACATTCTGTCCAAGGTTTCCCCAATTCCTCACTTGCTTTCTGAATTTTTACCTTAAGGGTACCATTTAGCCGTTCAACCTTCCCACTCGCTTGGGGTCTGTATGGAGTGTGAAAAGCCTGTGTCACCCCTAACATTTGCATGGTATTCTGCATTACCTGTCCGGTGAAATGGGTACTTCTGTCGGACTCTATGGTTTCAGGTAGACCGAACCTACAGAAGACTTCTGACATCAACTTCTTTGCAGTGGCTCTTGCAGTAGCTTTTGGCATCGGGAAGGCTTCTGGCCAGCCTGAAGAGAGGTCAACACACACGAGCACGAATTCATACATTCCTGTTCTTGGTAGTTGTATGACGTCTATCTGAAGTCGTTGAAACAGATAGAGGGGCTTAGGCGTGTGTTTCTATGGTACTTTCACTACGCTTCCTGGATTGTGTTGTGCACATGTTAGACATGCCTGTGTAAATCTAATAGCAACTGTTGTGAAACCAGGGGCGATCCACTGTCTCTCTACCAAAGCACACATGGCGTTTTTGGACAAATGCGTGTGGCCATGGGCCGCCTGAGCCATCATGGGGTACAAGGACCTAGGTAGGCAGACTTTCTGACCCACCATCCACACACCTTCATGCTCCTGAGCACCAGATTTCGACCAAACCTTCCTCTCTTCCCCGGTTGTCTGCCGAGTCAGAGCCTGTAAGATATTGAAATCTAATTGCTGACACTCAGTGCTTACCATGATCAGTGGGGGTACCTCAGAGGCCTGTTCGTGCCTTGGCTTTCGTGCGGCTTCCTTGGCTGCCTTGCCCGCCTTCTCGTTGCCTCTGGCTTCGTTGGTAGAGAGTTTTGTATGCGCTCTTACCTTAACTATGGCAACTTCCTTCGGGAGCAGAAGTGCCTCTATCAGTTGTTTGATAAGGTTCCCATGTTTTACAGGGGTACCTGCTGATGTAAGAAAGTCTCTCGCCCTTCATATGGGACCATAGTCATGGGCTATACCGAAGGCATAGCTTGAATCTGTGTAGATGTTACAGTGTTCACCTGCCACCCCTTTAAGCGCTTCAATGAGTGCCGTCAACTCCACCTCATGTGCAGACATGGGTGGAGGGAGTGGTTCTGCTTTTACTATCTCATGCTGTGTGACCACTGCATATCCTGTATAGAACCGTCCATCTTCACCGATGATTCTTGGACCATCTACAAAAAGCTCAATCTCAGAACTAGTGAGAGGTACATCAGAAACATGTGAGAACCCTGCAGTCTCTTGAGCCATAAGGGCTATGCAGTCATGCTCATGGTATGCATCAAACAATTCATCTTCTGACAAATTTTGCAAAAACAGAGGTTTTCCTTGTCCATCCCCACCTTCTCCCCCTTTTGAATCTTCTACATTGATTGGAATGAGAGTAACTGGATTCAAAGTCATACACCGTTTCAAAGTGACATTGGGAGGCATTAAAAGGGCACACTGAAGCTTAAGATGTCTGGCTACTGCAATGTGCTTGGGTTGGACCTGGCTGAGGATGCTGTGCAGGTCATGTGGAGTGTAGACAGTGATCTGATAGTCCAGTACAATCTCTGAGGCCTTGTCTAGTAAGAGTGAAACAGCTGCCACTGCTCGAACACATGAAGGGGCTCCTCGTGCCACAGGATCTAAACGAGCAGAGTAGTAGGCCACAGGCCTGTTGTGTTGGCCATGTTTCTGGGCTAGGACCCGTGTAGCATGTCCCATCATTTCTGTACAGTAGAGCAGGAAAAGTTTTGCGTAGTCTGGGGTGCCAAGTGCTGGAGCAGAGACGATTGCAAGTTTGAGTGAGTAGAAACTGTCTAGGAAAGATGTGTATCTTCGTACCGTGTTAGCCAGTAGATAGAAAAATATTTAGACTTGAGAGTCCTCAGTGGTTGATACCTTTTAATGGCTAACTGAAAAGATGGTAACAAATTGCAAGCTTTCGAGACTACTCAGGTCTCTTCATCAGGCTAGACTAATACAAAATCTGAAGAATCACATATTTATATACACAACAGGACACAGGAATAATGCAATAGGTAAGACAAGTGATGTGAAGCAGAACTGTCATTATGGCAGAGGGATGAACATAAATATTGGAACAGTTCATAGATAAGGAGTGAAAGTTTTATTACCCTCTGATTGGGGTCTGGTATTGTGTTATGATGCCCCCAGAAGGTCAGAGAAGCAGATTCCTTAATTGATATAGAAAGACATAAATCCATGTGACACGTTCATTCCAGCACTAAGAGTGTCAAAGGTCATCATAAGTTTATATTCCCAAACCTTTCTATCTTTCTCAGATTTGAAGTTAGATTTTAATACAAGTAATTCCATATCCATCATGCTATGACCGGGCATACAAAAGTGTTTTGCCACAGGTAAATCCATTCTTTTTTCTCTTATTGTTTGGCGATGAGAATTCATCCTTGTTCTCAGTTTTTGCCCGGTCTCCCCCACATACAGACCCCCAGTTGGACATTTAGTACATATAATGAGGTACACCACATTAGATGTGATGCAGCTGAAAGTACCTGGGATCTGCATCACATCTAATGTGGTGTACCTCATTATATGTACTAAATGTCCAACTGGGGGTCTGTATGTGGGGGAGACCGGGCAAAAACTGAGAACAAGGATGAATTCTCATCGCCACACAATAAGAGAAAAAAGAATGGATTTACCTGTGGCAAAACACTTTTGTATGCCCGGTCATAGCATGATGGATATGGAATTACTTGTATTAAAATCTAACTTCAAATCTGAGAAAGATAGAAAGGTTTGGGAATATAAAGTTATGATGACCTTTGACACTCTTAGTGCTGGAATGAACGTGTCACATGGATTTATGTCTTTCTATATCAATTAAGGAATCTGCTTCTCTGACCTTCTGGGGGCATCACAACACAATACCAGACCCCAATCAGAGGGTAATAAAACTTTCACTCCTTATCTATGAACTGTTCCAATATTTATGTTCATCCCTCTGCCATAATGAAAGTTCTGCTTCACGTCAATTGTCTTACCTATTGCATTATTCCTGTGTCCTGTTGTGTATATAAATATGTGATTCTTCAGATTTTGTATTAGTCTAGCCTAATGAAGAGACCTGAGTAGTCTCGAAAGCTTGCAATTTGTTACCATCTTTTCAGTTAGCCATTAAAAGGTATCAACCACTGAGGACTCTCAAGTCTAAATATTTTTCTTAGAAACTAGTGCTTCCTGATGAAGCTGGAAGGGTTGTGTGGGCAGACAATCATAGAGAGGCTGCATGAGGATGGATGCAGAGCGAATCCAAGGCCTACAATATGATGCTAGCCCCAATAAAGTGCGTAGGTGTTGAACCCCTACAGGTGGTTGTAGCTGTTCAATTGCCTTCTTCCTATCCTCTGTCAAGTGGCGTGCTCCCTGTGATATGCAATGTCCCAAAAATACAACTTTTAGTTGGCAAAATTGTAGCTTGTCTCTGGATGCCTTACACCCTTTGGAAAAGAGGTGTTGAAGCAGTGAGATTGTAGCTTCGCAGCATACATCTCTGTTGGGGGCACAAAGGAGGAGATCATCCACATACTGGAGCAGAACTACCTCAGCATGTGTGATGGTCCAGTCCTGCAAAACAAGTTGCAATGCAGCAGTATGCAAGGTTGGAGAGTTGTGCGCCCCTTGTGGCATCACGAGCCTCCCCCTGAACGTGAAAGCAAACAGGTATTGACAGTCCGGATGCAAAGGCACAGAGAAATAAGCATTTGCTAGATCAATGCAAGTGAAACAGGCAGCTGTGATTGGAATTTGTGACAGAATCGTGTGGGGGTTGGGAACTACAGGTGTTAGTAGTTCAGTTACTGCATTCATGGCTCTGAGGTCATGCACCATTCTATAGGTAACTGGTAGTGTTGAGCGATACTGCTCGATATCTAAAAATATCGTATCGGAATGGTATCGCCGATATCACTAAATATAGGCGATATCCGATTCCGATACCGGAAGTCCCATGTAAGTCTATGGGAACAAAATATCGCAACTAAAAAAACACTTTCTTTCCTTGTAAACACAAAATATACACACTTAGAATACATATATATATATATATATATATATATATAATATATATATATATATATATATATACATGTCATTGTGACATATATATATACATATATTTATAGTTTATTCACTTCTACATAGTAAAATAGCCTCTGATTCAATTGCCGGGTAAAGCCGGCATTTGTGAAAAGACAGAAGCACCCGAGGGTCTAGTCGCCACAGAGATGTTGCATCGCACCCAGCGGTGTGACAACTTACTCTCAGGTAAGGAGGAAACACCCCATTGACTCCAACCACTGCATTCAACAGTACACTATGCCAGCTGAGTGTAGGCGGACCCAATGGGATGGTCTAGCTCAGGCTGGTTAGAACAGGGTGTAGCTAGTTGGATGGGAGGGGTAGAGGCAGCCTTATGCTGCATGTCTTTGTAGTAAGAATTGTTTCCTTTCCTGCTTTCTTACTACGTCGCATACTCCACTCTGCTACATCACTCTGCACCATTGCTCTATCTCACATCTATCTGCCCTGGAAGGATACCGTCTTACCTGTACAAGACTTATCACCTAGCTGCACTACACCATCCCTGCCAGAGGACCTGCACAGCAGCGCTGGTCACCCTGACCAGGTACTACAGGTGGCGTCACGACAAACTACACAAACATTCTATCATCCCCTGGAAATATCCCACATTCCAGTGAGCGACAAGGGCACGGACATAGCTGTGCTACCCGTCACATCCCCCATAGAAGTCGACGGGCTTGGTGCCGAGTACCCCCAAAACCTGTGGCTCTGTGCGACTCAACTTTGGCGTCACGAACAGGATTCAGAAGCTCGCTATAAGCGAGTCCTGTGTGCCTTAATTGAACTGTTTTTTTGCTTGAGAATTGCAAAAATCATCATAGACTGTATTTGCCATTTTTCCGTCATATCTGCGCCATGAGGCACAGGTGAAGAATAAGGGCGTGCTCTCGTGGGCGTACACTCACTCCGTGGCGCGAAAACGATGTCCGCACACTCTAAATGTTACCGCAATGTAAGATCGTGCCCCACAGCTCTGGAGTTCCGCCTCCTCATCCTCCTCAGTGGGCGGAAACGAACGCGAAGGTCCCGCCTCCCTACAAAAGATGGCGCCTCTCCTGATGCTAATGACACATGTGACTTGGCAGAGATGGCGAATGGACGTGAGCAGAAGTGGGAAGGGATGGAGGAGTCAGAGCTCTCCCCCCACGGAAGCGACCCGATCGCCACGGAGCCACCGTTTGGCACCCGGCCTGGAAACCCTCCTACGCTGGAAGAAGCGGAGGATACCCTGAGAGACCTGGCCCGGCACCGAGAGGAGGTCGCCAGGATGGAAGCGAGCTGGCGGGCCCTAAAACTACAATTGGAGCGGCGCCAATCCCTCTTACCCCCTGAAGTGTCTGTACCGGAAGGTGAGGCACCCGTTCCAGTAGAGGAGGCCCTGCGGGCATCCCAGCCCTTGCAATCTGAACCGGTTGCCAGTATCTCAGTGGAGGCACCCGTTCCAGTACAGGAGGCCGTGCGGGCATCCCAGCCCTTGCAATCTGAACCGGTTGCCAGTATCACAGTGGAGGCACCCGTTCCTGCAGAAAACACCGCACCAGCACCCCAGATCCCGCTGTCTGCCCACGTCGCTGAGGCAGAAGAAGCGACACCCGTCCTCATGGAGGAGGCCGCGCAGGCACCAGAGCTCTACCTGCCTGTACCGGAGCCCCGACCATCATCTGTTCCAGAGCCGGCTGCTTCCGCCACAGGTGAGCGCCGCCAGGACTGGCGGGCGCCAGGAGAGCTGCCGCAAACCGTACATCGTAAGCTGGCATTTGATGGTGGAGACATGGAGATGCTGGTGGAGGAGAATTACAACCGGCGTCAGGAGGAAGAGTGGAGACGTCGGGAGCGGGAAGCAGAGCGACAAAGGGAGCAGCGAGAATCCCAAAAGCTTCGGCAACGTCACCTGGAGAAGGACCTGGCAGAGAAGGCACGTATGAGAAAGGATAAAAGTATGGTGAGGGAGCCGCGGCGTAAGGGTGCAATGAAAAGAAACCAAGGAATATGGTGTGGTAGAGCACCCTAACAGAGGAAATAATAAAAAATGCAGACAGCAAAAGAAATATGAACCAATATAAAAGTTTATTAATGGCACAGAATTATACAATATAAACTTTAATTATTATAATAAAACATGAGTAAAATAAGAGACCCTATCCATATGTGCTGGAATAATAAACTAATAAATTGCTCAAAATGTATAACCAGGTAGATGGGCAATAATAAATGTGCACAAACAAATGCACAACCAGCCCAATAACCTATATAAAAGCTATAGCGAACTTTATATATAAAAGTGCAACATGGATCACAAAAAATAATTAATTCCAAATAATGTGCAACAAGGTGCAAATAACCTAAATTGTGAACACAAATCGCATAGTGCAATGATGGTGAAGAAAAAAGCTGTGCGAACCAAAAATAATAATAAGGTCGCTATATAGCGATAGGCATAGATCGCAGAAATTACCTGGAGCAAAGAAACAGCACGGAGGGATCTCAACCACGCGCCCCAACGCGCGTTTCGGTATATAACCTTCGTCAACCCCTGACGAAGATTATATACCGAAACGCGCGTTGGGGCGCGTGGTTGAGATCCCTCCGTGCTGTTTCTTTGCTCCCAGGTAATTTCTGCGATCTATGCCTATCGCTATATAGCGACCTTATTATTATTTTTGGTTCGCACAGCTTTTTTCTTCACCATCATTGCACTATGCGATTTGTGTTCACAATTTAGGTTATTTGCACCTTGTTGCACATTATTTGGAATTAATTATTTTTTGTGATCCATGTTGCACTTTTATATATAAAGTTCGCTATAGCTTTTATATAGGTTATTGGGCTGGTTGTGCATTTGTTTGTGCACATTTATTATTGCCCATCTACCTGGTTATACATTTTGAGCAATTTATTAGTTTATTATTCCAGCACATATGGATAGGGTCTCTTATTTTACTCATGTTTTATTATAATAATTAAAGTTTATATTGTATAATTCTGTGCCATTAATAAACTTTTATATTGGTTCATATTTCTTTTGCTGTCTGCATTTTTTATTATTTCCTCTGTTAGGGTGCTCTACCACACCATATTCCTTGGTTTCTTTTCATTTTTCCGGATGGTCTGCCATCCTTTCTTTTAGGAAAATTTTTTGGATACAATTTTAATATTATAGATCATATAATTTATTATTCAGGTTGTATTATTTTCCAATTTTCCTATTTTTCACGGCGTAAGGGTGCAGTACGGAACTTTAAGTTAAAAGGTGGTTGGGGCTTCATCCAGGAGCCTGGACTTTATTTAGAAGTTTTTGTAACCCGGCGGGACGTGGAGGCTCACCTCCCAGAAGGACACCCGGGGAGGGACCTGTTGCCAGGAGACTTGGTGACTTACACCCGACACTGGGGTTACAATGGATGGTACGCCCTAAATGTTACCAGGTGCGACCCCTACTCCCCAGAGTGTCAGGAAACTGACAGACCCTACGAGCCTTCAGCCTCCCCCAACCAGGCCTCTGCACAAGTGCCCACCCCACGCCGTAAATCTCCCCAGCCTCCCTCAGTGGTCTCCTCAGCAGCCCCAGCTATGGACATGATAATGATAGCTGCCCCGTACCCGGCGCCTGTTAGGCCCCCTGGGGTTCGTTCAGTCCGGGACATAGGGGTCCAGACCCGGAGGGAGATGAAAGAGGTGGCCACACAGACCCAGATAGCGGGTCACGACGTCACTGTACAGGCCACACGACGTCATCAGGTCTGGGTGGACCCTCCTGTCACGGATGTTTGGCAAGCTCCAGAACAGTACCAGGTGGTACCTGTAAGAGGCCAGCCAAAGAAGTCTAAATAACCCGGACAGGGTCTCTGTATGTAAATAGTTAAATTATTGATGTACCCGGACGGGTGAATGTTCATAAAAAGAAGTTTATTGTTGCCTTAATATACCCAGGTTGGGTAATGGTTTGATGTACCCGGACGGGTGAATGTTCAGAAGAACAAGTTTATTGTTGCCTTAATATACCCAGGTTGGGTAATGGTGTTTCACTGTAATCAAAATGTTGAACTTTGAAGCCATGAACTGTACTGGCTCACAAACTTTTCTGTAAATAGTTGGCACTTCGGTGCTCCATCTTGGTTTTACAAAAAACTTTACTGTGCACTATTTTCAACTACCTCAGAAACTAAAAACCCGTTTGGTGTGGCCGAAAGTGAGGTCTGCTCAAGGAAAGTCTTGCAGCCCACCCAAGACCACAGTTGGAGGTTTGGAGCGGGACCTCCACAAGCACAAGTAAAGGACACTGTGAAGTTACCCCGGTGGGGTAGTCCTAAGAAGTCTCCACGAACTTCGGCACTAATGCTATTTGCACTTTTGTTGAATATGTATTTATTAACACACATGTATAACACATATCAAGGGTATGAACAGTAACAAAACATGTCACATAATATAAGCCATTTGCACTTTTGTAATGTTATTATTAAAAATTTTATTATGCAACGTTTAACTTGAAGTGTTTCCTGCTTTCTTACTACGTCGCATAGTCCACTCTGCTACATCACTTTGCACCATTGCTCTGTCTCACATCTATCTGCCCTGGAAGGATAGCGTGTTACCTGTAGAAGACTTTTCACCTACCTGCACTACACTATCCCTTCCAGAGGACCTGCACAGCAGCGCTGGACACCCTGACCAGGTACTACAGGTGGCGTCACGACAAACTACACGAACATTCTATCATCCCCTGGAAATATCCCACATTCCAGTGATCGCCCAGGTCACGGACCGAGCTGTGCTACTCGTGACATCCCCCATAGAAGTTGACGTGATCGGTGCCGAGTACCCCCAAAACCCCTGTCTCTGTGCGACTCAACTTCCCTCACTGTGCTGGCACTTTACATTTACAATGCCTCTGGGTTTTTTTTTTGGGGGGGTGGGGAACATTCAGACTTTTGCTATGGGGCCCCATGATTTATATGTACGCCCCTGCTGCTGAGGCATGGTATTTAAGGCTGTTAAGGAGCCAACATAGATGGACCTTGCCAGCAGCGTCGGACTGGAGTACCTTGGGCCCACCAGAGAAAATATATTCTTGCGGCCCAACATCATACTTCCCAACCTTTGAATAAGGGAAAGAGGGACAAAGGCTGTGGCACGCTGTGCATGCTGCAGAAAATTTTAGGCCATGCCACGTTGCACCACAGACTGTCCAGGAGTTGGTGGATGCTTTAGTCCAGGTGTGGGAGGAGATCCCTCACGAGACCATCCGTCGCGCTCATCAGGAGCATGGCCAGAAGTTGTAGGGAGGTCATACAGCATACCTCCCAAATTTGGAAGACAGGAAAGAGGATTACAGGCTGCGGCGCGTGTTGCGCGCCGCTGAAAATTTTAGGCCACGCCCCGACAACACCCATTTCACAGCTAATCACACCCATATCCTCGCCCCAAGTGTAACCATTTAGCACTGCTGATCACACTGACTGGTAATGAGGGCACAGTGGCTGGTACTGAGGAAAAGAAAGAAAGAGCAGCGAGAGAGAAAGAACAAACAGAGAAAGAAAGAGAGGAAAGAAAGAAAAGAGAGAAAGAAAGAACAGAGAGAAAAAAGAACAGAGAGCGAGAAGGAAAGAACAGAGAGCGAGAAAGAAAGACTAGAGAGAGAGCCATAGGCGTAGCTAGGGTTTTGGTTTAGTGGGGGCAAAACTTCTGAGTGGGCCCATCATCAGAGAACCTCAGCAAATGACCGCGCTGTTGGCCAAAATAATCTATATATAAAAAGACCAATATTGATATTACCGCCATATGGTCTGTGTTAAATAATACCAGTCCTACAGAACATATAATAGATTACAGCACAGGTACAGATAATGACTTACCGCTGATGTTCTTTCTAATGGAATTGTTCACTTTTCATGTCTTTTCCATCTGGCCCACACCGACATGACGACTTCTCCAGCCAGGACTCGACTGCACCCCCATTAAAAAAAAAATAAAAAAAAACTCACCTCCCGGCTCCTGTGCTGCTCACTGTTCTCCCTCTCAGCGTCTGACAGCGGGCGCCGGCAGGTGATGTTATTGCGCCCGCTGTCATACGCTGAGAGGGGGATTATGGGGGAGAAGGAGCGCTCGCTCCTTCTCTCTCCAAGCGGTCAGCTTTATCGGCTGGATGCCGATACAGCTGACCCTCCGATCACGGGTGGGGGGCCCACTGCTGGCACCGGGCCCCCCCAACGCCTGTTCAGGCCCCATAGCTTCCGGGCGCAGAACAGGGAGAGCGATTCTCCCTGCTCTGCCGCAGAATGTAACTGTATCGTAGCTCTGGGTGGGCCCCCTCAGAGCGCGGGCCCCGGGGCCACCGCCCCCTCTGCCCCGCGACCTATCCTTTCAAATCAGGACCCACCACGCAGGAGCTGGGGCCCACCGTAGGTTTCTCCGGTGTCCCGGTGCCTCAGTCCGACCCTGCTTGCCAGCCTGATAATACCAGGCCACAGCAGTCTGCATATCTTGGCTGGTTAACAAAAATAGGGGATCCCCTCAAAAAAAATTTGGCGTGGGGTCCCCCCTATTTTTGTTAACCAGCCAGATGAAGCAGACTGCTGAGGCCTGGTTTTTCAGGCTGGTAAGGATCCAATATCCATGGACCTTGCCAGCCTGATAATACCAGGCCACAGCAGTCTGCTTAGCTTGGCTGGTTAACAAAAATAGGGGATCCCCTCGAAAAAAAAACGGCGTAGGGGTCCCCCTATTTTTGTTAACCAGCCAAGTAAAATGCAGACTGCTGCGGCCTGGTATTAAAAGACTGTCAAGGCCCATGGATTTTGGCCCTCAACAGCCTGATAATACCAGGCTACAGCAGCCCCACATTTGGCGCATCAAAAGATGTGCCAATTGTGGCACTTTACCCGGCTCTTCCCACTGCCCTGTAGCGGTGGCAAGTGGGGTAATAAGGGGTTAATGTCACCGTTGATTGCACGGTGAGAATAAGCCCGGTTAATAATGGAGAGGTGTCAATAAGACACCGATCCATTATTAATCCCAAAGTTTTTAAATGTATATAAAAAAAGACACAGCAAGAAAAAAGTATTTTAATGAAATAAAAGAGACAACACAGTTTTCATTAATTTTATTATACACTCATTCCTGCGACGCCATCGATCTCCTGTAAAAAAAGAAAAAAAAAAAACCAACAGTATACCACCTGTCCGACGCAGTCCATAGTAACGACAGTCCCACGACGATCCAGCTCTGCTACATCGCAATGACAGGCAGAGCCTGTCATCTCGACGCAGCACAGCTGATTACCTGCTTTCCCGGCGGTGACGTCATCGGACTGATTGCTTTACGGCCGGGATTACCCAGCAGTCACTGCAGTTATCGCGAGAAACTGCATGTGACCGCCGGGAAAGATGATGGCGGCCATCAAGCAGTCCAGCCCGTGACCGCCGGAGATCTTCTGCCAGGGAAGTGCCGCTGACTCCTGACAGACCCGACCGACGGACACTGACAGTGACAGTGACAAATCCGATTCCGGTATCCGATAAGACGAAAATATCGGAACTAAGTATCGAAAGTCCGATAGAGCTAATATCGGCCGATACCCGATACTTGCGGTATCGTATCGCTCAACACTAGTAACTGGCTCTCCCTTTTTCTTCACTGGAACAGTGGAGTGTTCGCTACAGACTTTGTTGGTGCTATAGCCCCAGGGGCAATGAGAGCTGGGATGTTTTTCCCTATTGCTTCTTCCTGACCCGCACTTAAAGGGTACTGTTTGATTTGCGGTGGTCTCGCACCAGGCTTTAAATGAATCATTACAGGAGGCACTGGCATGTGTCCGATATCAGGCTTAGACTTTGCCCATAGCGAGTCTGGGACCTGTGTCAGTGACTCATGTTCCTCCGGAGGGGAGGGGGTGTCATTTATGTGCAGGGCTGCCAGCACTCTGCACAAAGTGTACTCTGGAATTCCTACTGTCAACTTCACAGTACCGTCTGGTTTGTACACAATATGTGCCTGCAGAGCTTTGAGGACGTCAGAACCTAGCAAATTGACAGGTGATTTGTCACTTTTCAGTAATCTGGTCATCCACGTGTGGTCAACTAGTTTGAGGGGCAATGGTTTAGTTAATTTACATTCTTGAATCAGTCCCTCAAAGCCTTGAGTGTAAATGGTGTCGTCTGATATGTCTGATGATCTGACATGTTCCTGGCGGATAACGGTTTTGGCTGCCCCCGTATCCACCAGGAATGGGATTTTCCTACCACCTGGAAGATGTACTGAGACTACCCCTTGTGAGCTTGGATGTGGAGGTGCTGTAAGGGGATAGATGTCTACGGGGTTGCCTGTTTCCTATTTGAATCAGAGCGTCAGCCCTAGCCTGGTTGTCATTTGTGGGGTCTCTCCTAGGCAGTCGGCAGTTACGGCTAATGTGGCCCTACTTCCCACAGTTATAACACTCTATCTGTCGGCGGTCCCTTCTAACTCAGTGATTCCTGCGTCCTGTCGGAATGTCATTGCCCTATCAAGGCTAAGTTAACTCTTTGGCCATGTCGAGGCGTCGAGGCGTCTAGGGCATCTTGGTTAAGTCCCACGGCTAATTCTAGTTGTGTTGTCAGTTTAGGGGTTTGCAATCCGCTAAGTTACCAACCTCTCTGGGTGTCTGGTTGCCTAGCCTATTTCCCTATTATCCTCCTCGGTTACCGAATCACAACAGGTTCCTTCTTACCGGGGACAACCCCAAAAGACTAAAAGTGAAGGTGAAGCATATCAATGGGAAAATCCGTAAATATCCAACTGGGAAGGTTAAATTTTCCACACCATGTGGGGACTTTAAACATGTGGTGGGAGTGGCGAAGATCCTTCCATATGGGACTATGATGGGGAGAGACGACTTGTCTCTGTTTTGGTCCCTGTGGGAGTCCTGGGTCAACCCTCTCATGGTAAAGGTTGTGCCAGGTGCAGAACCAAAAGATGTTAGTAGTATAGGAGTTCCATTATTCGTCAAACTCAATCTGACAGGTCAACACGCCCCTATAATTTAATCCGTCTCCCTGGGATTTGATCTGGCTGGACTTTGATCAGGCTGGGAAATCTGAGCTGGTGAATTTGTGAATTTCAATCAAAGTGATTTATTCGTCTCTATTGATATTTTATCCAGTGGATTTGATTAGTCTGTGGAGTTTTAGTGAATTAAAGAGCGATTCTTGATTTTTTTGTGGGTAAACTTTTAAGGACCAGTAAATGTAAAAGGAGTTCTAGTTAAATACAGACTTCTGTATATAACTAGTATATAAGGATTTTTAGTGAATTAAAGAGTGAATCTTGATTTTATACTTTTTTGTGGAGAGAAACTTTTAAGGACCCAGTAAATGCATGTAAAGCACTACTGTGGTGGAAAGCTGTATCAAGCTGCTAAAAGGTGTTTATTTTTTAGTATTATCCAGGATATAAGTTTTAAACTACAGCTGCAAAGGCAATTTAATTTGAAGTATCACCTTATAACACATTTGGAATTATGACGCTCAATTTATAGTTGTATTCAGAGTTTATATATTCATTTGCTAGAAGTCTTATGAAATAGCATGCCACTGTATCTACACTTATCTCAGCAATTCATTGTATACTAAGAAGAATCTTGGCATGGTTTGTTACAGATAGGTAACTTATTACCAAGGGGTGTGTACCTGTCTTGTGTTGTTTTAGAAGTCTAATACAATTGCGTGAAGTTTGATGCTATTTATATATAGTAATTCAATTGCTAGAAACCACATATAGTAATTAGTGTTGTATTGTGTATAGCCAGTGGGTGTTCGGTGATCCGTCTATTGTGTGGGAAAAGTCAACGCGAGCTCACATTATGAGTTGGTCATATTATGTACATGCAGATATTACAATATTACAGAATGCATTATTCGTATTTAAAAAAAAAAAAAAAAAAAGCAATGACAGATATTGTAAAACAAGATTACAAGATTTTTTTTTTTGTAATAAATAAATACATCTCAAAGACATTTCAGGCATTGAACTAACTGTGACACCAAAATGACTTATTAGCAGCAGTGTTGACATGAATTGTCATGACTATATAAGCCTCTTTTAAGGCCAGGAGATCTGTGTACTGTTAGTCTGTAACTAAAATAAAACTATTTCACAATGTAATGTATGTAGTACAGTTCATATAGCGTCTTGTGCTTGGGTGCGATGAAAATACATGAGTCACAGGTTTGATATAGAAAGTCTTGTATTACTTCATACAAGTTGGCAAAAATAGTCACACAGTTTGCAGACACAGAAGCAGGAGACACAGCAGGCCAGAGTAATCTAAGCTCAGCAATCACTCTCCACAACAGGTTCAGGATCTTCTTCTCTGTTACCGTAAGTCCATGCAAACGTGGGTCTTTCAAAGAGCAGGGTTCAGAGTCCACAAGTGCTTCAGAGTTCCTCAGTAGGAATAGCTGGAGTACAAGGTCCAAGGCTTTAGGAGTCAGGTCACAGGTTCACTGCAGGCTAGATTCTGAAGCACTGATTGCTCAGCTGTGGCTGCTTAAGAAGCAAAAGGAGAGAATCAGGGTGGGAACATGCAAGCTGGAAACTCCATTTTGACTGAGGGCAAGATAGCTGCAGCAAGACAGAAAGTAAAATGGCTGACGAACAAACTGAGTTTCAGGAACATGTACACAGAACCTTACATTACTCCCCCCTTAGGGACAACCTCCGGATGACCTCAGGCCAGGCTTGTGTGGGTACCTCTGATGAAACTGACGGAGCAAGCGAGGAGCATTAACGTTATTGACTGGTTCCCATGAGTTGTCCTCCACTGGGTAGCCCTGCCATTTAATCAGATATTGTAACTGATTTCTATACAACCTGGAATCTAAAATCCTTTCCACCACAAATTCTTCCTGACCATCGACTAGCACTGGGTCAGGGCAAGGAGAAGAACGTCCAGGAAACGTATTGGGTGTCGCAGCCTTTAGTAGGGATACATGAAAGACAGGGTGAATTCTCATAGTTCTGGGCAGTTGAAGACGACAAGCAACGGCACTTATAATTTTACTGATTTTATAGGGTCCAATGTACTTATGTCCCAACTTAGACGATGGAATCCTTAACTTAAGATTTCTGGTTGACAGCCAGACCAAGTCTCCTACCTTGAAAGCTGGTGCAGGTTTACGAAATTTATCTGCTGCTTTCTTGTACCTTTCCTGAGCCGATTCCAGATTCTCCTTTAGAAGGTCCATATTCTTCTGTAAAGACGTGATTCTTTCAGCCACTGCTGGTAAAGGCGTTTCTATGGGAAATCGTGGTAGAATGTTAGGATGATAACCTAGATTAGAGTAAAAAGGAGACTGCTTAGTGGAGGCACTCTGAGAGTTGTTATACGAGAACTCAGCTAATGGAAGTAGATCCACCCAATCATCCTGTAGGTGGCAGATAAAGCAGCGGAGATACTGCTCCAGGGTTTGATTGGTTCGTTCGGTCTGTCCATTAGTCTGGGGATGAAAAGCAGAAGAAAGGTTTACTTTAATGTCCAATGCTGCACAGAAATTTTGCCAAAACCTAGAAGTGAATTGCACCCCTCGATCCGAAATAACCTCATCCGGTACTCCATGTAAGCGAAACACATCTTTAATCATCAAATCTGATGTCTGTTTTGCAGTGGGTAAGCCGACACAAGGGATAAAATGAGCTGCCTTTGTTAGACGGTCAACCACCACTAGAATGGTGTTCTTCCTTGAGAGGTTGGTAACTCCACAATGAAGTCCATAGAAATGGATCCCCACGGGCGGGACGGGGTGGGAAGAGGCTGTAACAGACCAGTTGGTGAGGAGCGAGGTGTTTTGCATCTTGCACAGACTTCACATGAAGTGACATAGTTTAAAACATCCTTCCTGCAAGTGGGCCACCAAAAGAAACGAGAGAGAAATTCCTGTGTCTTTAGAATTCCTCTATGCCCAGCTATCTTGGAATCGTGAATGAGTTGCAATACTCTCAATCTGACTGTTTCAGGAATATACAGACGTTGTCCCTGAATCCACACACCATTCTTAAAGACAAGACTTACGTCCCTTGGGGGTTGTGCCAAAAAGGAATCCGCATGGTATGCTTCCTTGATGTCCTTAAGTAGGTCTTGATTATGAATTACTCCTAGGAATCTAGAGTCAGGAAGAATAGTCTTAGGAGGAGTAATTGGACGTGTCTCTGCTGAGTAAATCCTAGAGAGTGCATCAGCCTTTCCATTGCGCGATCCTGGTCTATAAGAAATGATAAAATTAAATTGGTTTAAGAAAAGATTCCAGCGAGCCTGGCGAGGAGTCAGGCACTTAGCCGACCTGATAAACTCAAGGTTACGATGATCTGTCAGGACGACTATTTGCTGTGCAGCTCCCTGAAGAAGGTGTCTCCATTCTTTGAAGGCGGCAATAATGGCCAACAACTCTCTATTGCCCACATCGTAGTTCCTCTCAGCCGAAGACAACTGCTGGGAAAAGAAGGCACAGGGATGCAAGACATTCTTCTCACCTGTTCTCTGAGAGAGTATAGCTCCAACGGCACAGTCTGAAGCATCCACCTCTATTATGAAGGCAAGCTCGGGGTTGGGATGTACTAGGATAGGTGCAGTGGTAAATTTATCTTTTAGACGGGAAAATGCTTCCTGGGCTTGGGGAGTCCAGGAGAACCTAGACTCTTTCCGGGTAAGTTGGGTGATAGGTGACACTACCTCAGAGAAATTTCTAATGAAACGTCTATAGAAGTTGGCAAACCCGATGAAGCGCTGTACCTCCTTCACATTTCTAGGACTTGGCCAATCCTTGATGGCTTGGGTTTTGCTTCCATCCATACTAATTCCTTGTGTAGACAGTACATACCCAGAAATTGAATTTCGGTCCTATGGAATTCACACTTTTCAAGTTTGATGTAAAGATGATTTTGTCTTAGACGTTCCAAGACCATTCTCACATGTCCATGATGTTCCTCTGTGGAGTTAGAAAAAATTAGAATATCATCCAAATAAATTACCACGAATGTATCTAGGAGATCCCTGAAGATGTCATTCACCAAGTGTTGGAAAGTGGCTGGGGCGGTACTCAGACCAAAAGGCATAACTAGATATTCAAATTGTCCATAGCGTGACCTGAATGCAGTCTTCCATTCATCCCCAGGTCTAATACGGACTAAGTTATAGGCCCCACGAAGATCTAGTTTAGAGAAAATTTTGGCATGTCGCACTCTCTCCAATAACTCAGGGATTAAAGGCAATGGATAACGGTTTCTAATAGTAACCTTATTGAGTTCCCTATAGTCTACGCATGGTCTCAGAGATCCATCTTTCTTCTTTACAAAGAAGATGGGTGCACCTGCAGGAGATGAAGAGGGGCGTATGAAGCCCTTGGCTAGATTTTCGTCTATGTAATCCTTTAAAGCCTTTAGCTCGGGCCCCGCCAGGGGGTAGATCTTACCAAAAGGTATCTCTGCTCCAGGCAATAATTCAATTGGACAATCATATGGACGGTGAGGAGGAAGCTGGTCAGCGTTCTTCTTGTCACATAAATCCACATAGTCCTGGTATACAGCTGGTAGTTCAGGGACTGACATGGTTCCTTTAGGAACAGAGCAAGCTGAAACTTTTGGACTCATCTGTTTCTCTGGAAAGTGTAATTCCTTGGTCTCCCAGTTAATGGTAGGATTCTGAGCCTGCAGCCATGGTAGCCCTAGAATAATGGGAAAGTGGGGAGAAGAGATAAGCATAAAGGACAGTTTCTCTTGATGATCTTTACCCATAAGAACCCTCAAAGGCTCTGTTTCCTGATCCACTGGTCCAGAGGTCAGCAGGGAGCCATCCACAGTTTCCATCTGTACTGGAGTAGCCTTCTTCACTGAACGTATCCCTGTTTCAGAGCAAAGGAGACATCCATAAAATTTCCACTTGCCCCTGAGTCGATCATAGCAGAGCTAGACACCCAAGCTGAGTCAACCCAGAGTTTGATGGAAAGAAAGCAATGAGAATTGTTTTTCTTACAACTCAGCTGGGACACCGCTGAGGAAACTTGAAAAATGGCAGCGCTTACACAGTCAACGTCCTCAGAGGTAACGGAGTTTAAGTCCGAGAAATCAAGATCTGTTGCTGCAGATCTCTCTGGAGCTTGAGGCTCGGACCTGACAGATCCCCTCTCGCAACACTCACAATGAATGAGTGCTGCAGTAGTCTTACGAGAACGGCTGGGGCAGTTTATAATGAAGTGCCCTGACTTACCACAATAGAAACATAGATTTTCCTTAAAACGATGTTCCTTGCGTGCATCACTAACCCGTCGTTGTAAAGAGTCTACCTGCATGGGTTCAGGTTCAGGTTCCCGTGTAATCCTATTCAAAGGTTCCTTAGCTGGAGAGGAAGGTAGGAAAAGGTTAGTGCGATTGCTTTCGAACCATCTCTCTTGCCTGCGTTCAGTCAGACGAGTATCAATACGGATGCAGTAGTTAATAAAGTCACCTAACGCAGTGGGAGGGTCGGCACGAGCAAGTTCATCCTTAATCAGTGGAGATAACCCTTTCGAAAAATAGATTTTTTGGCGGAACTGTCCCAGGTGGTATCAAGGGCCCATCTCCTGAAATCCAAGGCATATTCAGCTACCGAGTGCTTACCTTGGCGCAAAGCTAACATGGCTGCTTCCGCTGTTGCACCTCGATTGGGGTCATCAAACACCTGCCCCATGGCTGAAATAAAAGCATCAAGGTGATTCAAACAATCATCCTCAGTCTCAATCAGAGGGTTTGCCCACATCAAAGCCTTGTTGGTAAGCAACATAATTATAGTAAGCACCTTAGATCGTTCAGTGGGAAATTGTGAAGCATGTGCAGAAAAAAAAGATTGCATTGATTAATAAATCCCCTGAATTTCTCACGTTCACCGCCAAAACGAAAAGGGGGCAACTTGGGAATCCCAGAACTCGGGGCTACGGCAGGAGCCTGGACTCGCTCTTCTAGAACCTCAATCCTGGCTCGCAAATCTTGGGCAGTCTGTCCAAACACTTGCAAATTGTGATTAGTGAGGTCCTGTAGGCTTGAAAAACGGGTCTTTATATTCTGCAAATCTGCAAGGATATTATCAGTCACTCCGCAAAGTTCCTTTATGCGGGCCTCCATTTTCCAGATCTTTTAAGACAGGAGTACTGGAAGAAGAGGAGAGGAGAAAAAAAAAAACAATAGTGTTTACCTGTGGTAACACTGCAGAGAGAAAAAAAATTAAGGGAACTGCTCACCTGGAATGGTTGTGAGAAGTCACAACCACTATCATCACAGAAAGTTCACCTGGACATCTGATATCCACAGTTACAGCAGACAAAAAGAGAAAAGAGAAAAAAAAAAAAACAATAGTGTTTACCTGTGGTAACACTGCAGAAAAAAAAACACTTAAGGGAATTGCTCACCTGGAATGGTTGTGAGAAGTCACAACCACTGTCATCACAGAAAGTACAACCGGACATCCGATATCCACAGTTACAGCAGACACAGCCTTTCCAGACCCAGCAGACACTAACGTTTTTTGCTTCAGAATCTTGTAATGTATGTAGTACAGTTCATATAGCGTCTTGTGCTTGGGTGCGATGAAAATACATGAGTCACAGGTTTGATATAGAAAGTCTTGTATTACTTCATACAAGTTGGCAAAAATAGTCACACAGTTTGCAGACACAGAAGCAGGAGACACAGCAGGCCAGAGTAATCTAAGCTCAGCAATCACTCTCCACAACAGGTTCAGGATCTTCTTCTCTGTTACCGTAAGTCCATGCAAACGTGGGTCTTTCAAAGAGCAGGGTTCAGAGTCCACAAGTGCTTCAGAGTTCCTCAGTAGGAATAGCTGGAGTACAAGGTCCAAGGCTTTAGGAGTCAGGTCACAGGTTCACTGCAGGCTAGATTCTGAAGCACTGATTGCTCAGCTGTGGCTGCTTAAGAAGCAAAAGGAGAGAATCAGGGCGGGAACATGCAAGCTGGAAACTCCATTTTGACTGAGGGCAAGATAGCTGCAGCAAGACAGAAAGTAAAATGGCTGACGAACAAACTGAGTTTCAGGAACATGTACACAGAACCTTACACACAAACTTTTTAACATACCTGTGCGGTGCCATGTACTCTAGTCCATAATATTCGATTTTGATCACCATTCAACAAAAAATTGAGGCATGCTGAGCCGTGTGTTAGCAAGTTTAGAGATGCTCAGTTTAAAATGAACAGGACAATTGGGAGAATGTGTGAAGGTCGATGCTAATTAGGTTTGTTACAGATAGCTCACTTATTATCAGCATTGTTGACATGTCCAAAAACCAACACATTTATGTGTGTTCTTCTAGCACTGACCATAAAACCGAAGGTTTCTAGCAAACATAATAGATATAAGTTTTAAAGGACATCTGCTGGGAGAATCACTGAATATATGGTGTGGAAGGACACATTGTTAGCAAGTTTAGAGGACAGGAGTTTTTATGGTTTAATACTGATAGACATATTGTGAACTGACATATAGGGTCCATGTAAGACACCATATTTTTCAAATATTAGTTATGCGTTCGCTACCACTGTCAACCATAGCAGCTCTCATGATGCTAGCTATTCTGATCAGCTTATCATATCAACCATGAAGCCTCTTTTAACCCCTTCACAATAATGTACAGAGGAGTTTTATGTTTTAATACTGATAGACATATTGTGAACTAACATATAGGGTCCATGTGAGACACCATATTTTTCAACATTTTTGCTCTTTCACAGATTTATTTTGCATTATATTTTTTATTTTTCAACATTTTTGCTCTTTCACAGATTTATTTTACATTATATTTTTTATTTTGCTTAAGGATCATGTACAGAGGAGTTTTTATGTTTTAATACTGATAGACATATTGTGAACTGACATATAGGGTCCATGTGAGACACCATATTTTTCAACATTTTTGCTCCTTCACAGATTTATTTTACATTATATTTTTTATTTTGCTTAAGGATCATGTACAGAGGAGTTTTTTATGTTTTAATACTGATAGACATATTGTGAACTGACATATAGGGTCCATGTGAGACACCATATTTTTCAACATTTTAGCTCCTTCACAGAATTATTTTGCATTATATATTTTTTTTATTTTGCTTAAGAATCGTGTACAGAGGAGTTTTTATGTTTTAATACTGATAGACATATTGTGAACTGACATATAGGGTCCATGTGAGACACCATATTTTTCAACATTTTTGCTCCTTCACAGATTTATTTTGCATTATATTTTTTATTTTTCAACATTTTTGCTCCTTCACAGATTTATTTTACATTATATTTTTTATTTTGCTTAAGGATCATGTACAGAGGAGTTTTTATATTTTAATACTGATAGACATATTGTGAACTGACATATAGGGTCCATGTGAGACATGCCTGGACAAGTCCTGGTCACGGGACAGCCGTGGAAAAAACAATACTGAAATTCAAAAACTATGGGCTGGCCGTTAACACACGCATAGTCATCTAGAAAATATTGAGCGAGTTGCTTCACAAACCCTCTCAAGGCATGTTGAATGTTAACGTTCCCGCTATGAGCTACACACATGACCAACTGTATAGCCTGGGATGCGTAGCGTTCTTGTTGCACAGGCCTGTTTTTAAAGACGCTAAGCCCCATCAGATATAAAAGACAGGCATGTTGGGACGTGTCCCGGCCTATTTTGGCACAGAACCACACCTATGCAACGATTTTGACCACCATCCAGCAAAAGCGGGTACAAACTTTTTAGCATAGCTGTGTTTCTGGCTCTCAGCTGCTATTTTAATAGTTACCATACGAATACTGTAGCGAACCAAGATGTGTTAATTTGATTACTAACACGATTTCAGCAACTTGATGACAAATTCAGAGCAAATTCGTTATTTCGGAACTGACATTCGGGCATGCCCGGACAAGTCCCGGGCCTCTACAGCTCGCCCCTATAGTGTAGTTTAATGTAGGTGGCAAACAGATCATCGCTGGTGTTTGGAAAATACCATATCTCATAGATGGTGGTGATCCTCTGAATCATTTTTAAACATTTCACGCCACTCATGCACCCACAGCACTCTTATGGTGTACCAGCACCGCTGCAGCTAGCGCTTTTTTGTGACCTCATCTGCATCATTTTCATTATAACACGAGGGACAGCCATGGAAAAAACAACCCTGAAATTCAAAAACTATGGGCTGTCCGTTAACACACGCACAGTCATCTAGAAAATATTGAGCGAGTTGCTTCACAAAACACACAAGGCGTGGTGATTGCCAATGTTCTCGGTATGCGCTACATACATGACCCGCTGTATAGCCTGGGATGAGCAGCGTTCTTGCAGCACAGGCCTGTTTTTAAAGACGCTAAGCCCCATCAGATATAAAAGACAGGCATGTTGGGACGTGTCCCGGACTATTTTGGCACAGAACCACACCTATGCAACGATTTTGATCAGCATTCAACAAAAAATTGCGTGCAAACTTTTTAGCATACGCGTCACACACAAGGCGACGACACCTCGGGCTAGCACATTTACCGGTAGTTTTCAAAAACCACTGCCTTAACAATAAAGTAAGAATCGTGGTGACCTGCATTGTGGTCTATAAATGTATAGTCTGAAAATTTACCGTTGTGTTATGTTTCGGTAGCTGAGGAGTGCAGGTAAAAAAGGCAATACACCAGAGCAGTTGGAATCTATGAGATTGCAGTACCCTGACTAACCATCACAACTAGAGGCAGCCGTGGAGCGTTCCTACGTTGGTCCTAGACGCCTCGTCACAGCCTGAGAAACTAACTACACCTAAAGATAGAAATAGGAAAGCTATCTGCCCCGGAGCAGAACCCCAAAGTTAATAGAAAGCCCCCAAACATGTAATGGCTGTTAGACAAGATGAAATACTGACACAGAAAGAAAATAGTATGAGCAAACGCTGGGGCCCAAACTATCTAAATAGAAAAGGATAGGAAGGGTACTTACTGCAATCCCAGAAAATCCTGAAAAGCACCAACTCTACTAATTTCAAAATCACCTGAGATCACACGACTTCTACCACCTAAATTAGTTCTCTGGTGTAAAAAAATCAAAACAGCAGCCACTGAAAAAACTGGAAAAAGCAAAAGTACAAACATCAGTGGCTGAACTAAACTGAGAGGGCAAAAGCCCCCGGAGGGGACCCTGAAGGCCCCCACAGAAGTGCAGGACAAAATGCAAAAATATAGCACAAAAACAAAAAGAAGAAAATGTCTTATCTGTTAGCAGGAGATGCAGAAACGACACAGCAGGCTACAAGGGAAACAGGAATGAAGGATTCAGACCAGAACAATTGATCACCGGCAACCCTGATGGAAGGTGACTCCCTTATATAAGACCAGTCAGTAACACCTGATTCCCAATCCTCACAATCTTCACAATCTTCACTGGACAGACAAGCACCGCCTGTAACCACCAGAGGGAGCCTCTGCTCAGAACTCATCCCAAGCCCACTCACAACACCGTTGCTAAAGAACAGTAAAAAGTCGTGCGTACAACTATCATCCTCAAACTCCCAGAGCTATCACAAACACTATTGCCTACAGAGGCGGCCCCGTGAGAATTTCTGGATGTGCGTGTCAAGAGGCTCCATGCCTTGACCGATTGTTTGCGCGTGAATGCTGACATTTCCAGGGTCATTATAGTTGTGTAAATGCGCTGGGGGCTCGTGTATCGGCCCCTAGGGTGTAATGCGTCATCATTTTAATTATTTTTCAATTCATAACCACACGTTCTCAGGCAGACAGGTTTATTTCACAGAAGTTGACTGTACAGTTGCATAATTGCATAATTTTTGTTTAAAATCATACATTTGCATAATTTTGTTGAAAATCGCACAGTTCTGCGATAATGTCGGGTGTTGGACACGCACTTATCAGTCTCTCATACGTGTCGCAGAAAGATTTTAGTCTGTTCTGCGAGAGTTTATTATGCACGTACTGTGCAGACATGTCAAGAAACATTTTGGTGTGTTCACCAGTCCATACGGGTGTTGTCGTGTAAGGTGAGCGACCATCATCCTTCTGCTTCTTACTTACACGACGGCGCGATACCGCGCGTTTCTTTGACGGTAATGCATCGGCTGAATTGGCAGATGTTGGTACCGCGTTGTTATTTGCAGATTCTGTAGCTTGACACAGACGTATATTTTTACGCCTACCACTCTCCGTATTCCCGGGGTGTGCGATTGGCACGTCGCTTTCTCCACGATACGCGACACACCTGGGTGAACGTGGTTCAGTTCTCAACTCCGCTCTGTTCTCAAATCCATAATTGGATTGTTGCAAAACTCGCGAATGACGCTCCTCCGTAACTAAAGAAAAGACACGTGGTGTAGTTAACCGCTAAGCGGGCGAGATATAGGAAAAGCTACAGACCCCACATTACTCTGATTCAACGCGACATTTGTAAAGCTACCAACACCGATTATCTGTGAAACCGATGCATAATTGTTTGTATAAGTACAGTATAGAGAGGCCTAGTCATATATATACTTACAAGTATCCCCCGGGTGCTGATCTACAGAGAATGCTGAATTAACAGAAGCCTCCGTCTGTCCTGAAGAAAATCGAGGGTGAAACCCAGAATTACAGAAAAACGGAGACATCAAAGTGGCAGAGCTAGCCCTATTATTAAGAGCATGCAATATGAAAAAATGGGCGCACTGCGAAGTATTAAACAATCAATATCAGGGGGTGCAAACAGTGGTCAATAATAGTGGGAAGACTGGAGGAAGAAAAAAGATGACCACCAAAAATGTTGCACACCACCCTATATAATAATAAAAAATGACTTTATTGGCAAACAACAATAAAAACATACTAAAAACAGTTTGCCAATAAAGTCATTTTTTATTATTATATAGGGTGGTGTGCAACATTTTTGGTGGTCATCTTTTTTCTTCCTCCAGTCTTCCCACTATTATTGACCACTGTTTGCACCCCTGATATTGATTGTTTAATACCTCGCAGTGCGCCCATTTTTTCATATTGCAGTCTCTAGTTCCCTTATACCCTTTTGGGTATTTTCTCTTTGGGTGGCACGCAGCCTATTGTGGCTTATTTTTGACTAAATATTATTGAGTATATTGATAGTTTTGTGTTTGGTCACATGGATTGGGATACACGTGAAGCGGCATGGAGAGCATCAGCCTCACAAGCTTTTTCAGACACGTCTGAGGCAAGTCCCGGCTCTGATTTTTCCAGTCTTACTACTGAGCTAATTGCGGCACAAAAGCAGGGCATTAGGTTATTATGGAACATCCGTTGCTTAGAGGAATATTTAAAACTGAATTTGGTTCCGAGAGGGCTCAGGGTCTCTATTTTTCCCGCATGGGAGCCGTCATCTGCTTTCCGTACTACCTGGGAACAGGGTCTACTCCGTTGCTCCAATATTTTGATCAATATGCTAATTGTACATGATAGGGAGTTACTGAATACAGTCAAATCTGATATTAAAAAACTAGAGACCAAATTAAACAGTTTTGACACAACTTCTCAGGTCCAACCCTTTAGGGCCAGTTTAAAAGATATACTGGACAAATATGACAAAGAAATCATGAACAGGAAGAGGTCCAAATTTTTGAGGGATAAATCGGACTTTGAACAACACAATGTTTTCAAGTGGACACACCGTGGAAACCAGCGCAGGGGTACGGCCCCATTCAGGGGTCGTTCTGGCACTCGCAAGGAGGCTTCAGGTACGGATGGCCAGACCTCCAGTGATTTTTTATCATCGGCAGAGAGCGAGATAGACCCAGGACCAGACGTGGACGCAGGAGACCCAGGGTCCTATACTCGTGTGACCCGCTACAGGGGTCACAGACCACAACGGCACAACCAACGAAAACAATACCGCAATTAAGGCCCTCTGAAACAAGTGAGTGTAATGTATCTGATTCTTCTAACAGCCTGCAGATTATTAACTTATCCAATCATGTGTTGTCTCCTATTGAAAAATCTGTCCTGAGCAAAGGTTTAACATTCTCACCGGTTCAGGCACTTGATAAATTCATTTTGATTAAGGATTTGTTTCTTTTCTGTAGGAAGGTCTTACTTCAGATTCTGCATAACAAACCACAGGTTTCTCCACTTGCTGACCCTATGGATCAGATGGTCTTTCAGGACCTTTTGGACTTACTACAGGAGGGGGACACGGCAACAGGTAGGCCCAAATTTCCATTCAAAAACAGATCACGAGTCTCGCCACCATTCTCAATTATACCAGCAGTGAGAATATTTTTCGAAATGGTTAAAAAAGATATTGAGGCCCTCCCTATCAACTCGCCTATTATATCTAATTTGACTGCACCTGAAAGACGTGCTCTTTTCAATTTGAAATCTAATAATGACTTCATTATTAGAGAGGCGGACAAGGGTGGCAATATAGTCCTGTGGGCACACCACCTGTATCAGGAAGAGGCACATAGACAGCTTGACAATCAAACATGTTACCGCCAATTACCTTCCAATCCCACTGGCTGCTATGCGACCAGATTGAGATCTCTAATTGACAAGGCTTTACAATTGGGGGTTATCAGTGTGGGTGAACGTGATTTCATTTGGGTTGAACAACCGACTATATCCACTCTCTACATGCTGCCCAAAGTCCATAAGGACTTACAAGTGCCTCCGGGAAGACCTATCGTTTCCAGCATAGGAAGTTTATGCGAAAAAGCATGTATATATCTTGATTTCTTCCTACAGCCCTTTGTTCTTAAATTACCATCGTACATTAAGGATTCCTCGCATTTTATCTCGGCCAATCAGGGTTTATCCTTGCTGCCGCATGAGGTGATGGTGACATGCGATGTTGAGTCTCTTTATTCGAATATCAATCACAAAGATGGCATGGAAGCAATTTTATACTTCCTTGATCAGCAATTGGACTCGGATAGGATGCATGATTCTTTCTTGGTGGATCTATTGGATTTCGTCCTTAAGCATAATTTCTTTTTATTTGATAGGACGTATTATCTTCAGGTGTCAGGAGTGGCAATGGGGGCGAGATGTGCCCCAGCGTTTGCAAACTTGTTTTTGGGTTGGTGGGAGGCTACGATTGTGTACAAATCCAGGCAATTCCATGACAAGGTACGACATTGGTCTAGATTTATAGATGATGTCTTCTTTATCTGGGCTGGTTCCCCTGAGGAGTGCATAATGTTTCTGGATTCTTTGAATGATAATTCCCTCAATATCCACTTGACTCATACCATTTCATCCCTTTCAGTGGACTTTTTGGACCTAACCATTAAATGCCATAATGGTACCCTACTGACGTCTCTATATCGTAAACCTACGGCAACCAACAGTTTATTGGAATTTAACAGTTTCCATCCATTACATACCAGGAGAGGTATACCAGTTGGTCAATTTTTAAGGATCAGGAGAAATTGTACGGAGGATCGGGAGTTTCGTAGAGAAGCACAAGATCTCACACAGAGACTCAAGAAGAGGGGCTACCCCAGGAAATGTATCTCTCGGGCCTATCAGAGGGCAAAGGCGCACTCCCAGACATCACTTTTGACTCCAGAAACAGATCGATGGACAAGCATGTTCGGTTCATCACCGATTTCAACACGAATTGGTCTCAGGTGAGAAACATTTTATGTAAGCACTGGGGGATTTTGACCACTGATCTTCAAACCTCACAGGTGGTCAGTCAATATCCGCTTCTTACTGCCAAACGGGCACCCAACTTAAGGGACATACTCACTAGGAGCCATTATTCGAGACCCACCACCAGGCTTAACAGGGGCATTATTTTGAAAGGTTCTTTCCCTTGCGGGGATTGTAACATCTGTCCCTTTATGCATCCTACGCGTAACAATTTTTGCCATCCTATTGACCATAAGCAACATAAATTAAGATCATACATTAATTGTAAAACGACCAATGTAGTTTATGCAATTATATGTCCCTGTCCGCAAATTTATGTCGGCCAAACCTCGCAAGAGCTAAGACGGAGGATTCAAAGACATTTTTCCTCCATTAATACTGCGGCTGCAGATACACGGAAGGGTAAAACCCTTACCTCCGTAGCATCGCATTTTTTACTTCATCATGAGGGTAGGCACCATGATTCCAGAATAGTTGGTCTTGAACATATTAGCGGCACTATCAGAGGTGGTCCCCTTGACAGCAAATTACTACAAGTTGAAGCTAAGTGGATTTACACCTTGCATTCCATAACACCGTATGGTATTAATGAGGACCTTCTTTTTACAGGCTTTTTGGGATGAACAGCTTTCACATTTGCCCTCTGATGCCCTCTGTCATGTTTTATGCGTACAAGCATTCCAGATCCTGGAGTGGTTTCCTTTCTGGTCGTATGTATATTATCTGGCTCATCGTTTCTAGGAAATTTTTCATCCATCAATATGGGATCTGTCATCTTTGGAAATTGGATGTGTTGAAATCTAGGACTATTTTCATCTTTTTCATATGGAACCATTATTCTTTATAACTGGATATACTCAAGTTTGGATTTCTTCTGTCTTCTTCATATGGACTTCTTGGTGTCGACACATGGAGTCATTGTTTTCGGGTCAATATCATTATGGACAGTTGACTGATATCAATATGTCTGACATTTTCATGCCACAATTTATGCGGGTTTCATTTTATGTTTTTACCCTGTGTTTTTTTATTTTTTTATTTTCTTGTGTTATTTTTATTTATTATTTCATTATTATTATCTTTTCATTATTATTATTTTTCACTATTTAAATATTTTTATTTTATATTTATTTCATTTATATTTATTTCCATTTATTTTTGTTATTCATAAAAATTTTTTTTTTTTGCTTTATTTTCTATATTCATATAGTGTTAATAATTATTATTGGTGTTATTATTTTTTTCATTATTTTATTTATTTTTCATTAGTCCTTATCAATTTCAGTCACTAACAACTCCTTACATTGGTAAGGCTCAAATTTCCATTCAATTCAGTCCATATGATCTTATTCTTCATTTCCCTGTCAGCACTTTTTTCTTTTCTCCCAGCTCCGGGAGCCCTGCACGTGCAGTCATTATCCTCGCTGTGCATCATCGCCCTCAGTGAGCGATGTCTGCACAGCAAGGTTATTCAGCAGAGACGTCTGCCGCGTCATCACATTCCTCCCCTCCACTTCCGGTTTCTGACCCAGACGCCACACACACGAGGCTGCTTTACCTTAATTACACAGGTATTTATAGACGGCTTTGGCATGCATGCTTACCTTCCCCTGACGAAGCCGTCCGGGTGACGGCGACACGCGTTGGGCAGCCTCCGCCTCTGCCTCCTGCTTCCTTGTCACTTGCCCTCCTTCCCCATGGCAGATTTGTGAGCACATTTCTACATCGCTCATTGCTTTTCATTCTTTGGACTTGCATCTGGGCACATTGCATGGGATTTCCCTGACTGGTAGTATATCTTAGCAACTTTTGCTGTGCATAATTATTGTCTTTCTCTACCTCATGGGTGCATTCTGGTTCACAGAACATTTTTGTCTATGTTCACACAGCTGCTGGTTTATTTGTGGTTTTGTCCACATTTAACCATACATATGGGGGTTTTCTTTGTGGACATTTTGTCAATTATATATTAGGCATTATTGCTGATTATAGGATGGCTTATACTACATGTTTTGCCTTATTATTAACTATTGTATAGCAGGATGTATGCGGTTGGCTTCTCACTGTTTTTAGTATGTTTTTATTGTTGTTTGCCAATAAAGTCATTTTTTATTATTATATAGGGTGGTGTGCAACATTTTTGGTGGTCATCTTTTTTCTTCCTCCAGTCTTCCTATTATTAAGAGCAAACTCAGCCAAAGGCAAAAAAGAGACCCAGTCATCCTGATCAGCAGACACAAAGCATCTTAGATAAGTCTCCAATGTCTGGTTTGTTCTCTCAGTTTGACTATTGGTCTGAGGATGAAATGCCGAGGAGAAAGACAATTGAACACCCAGTTTAGAACAAAAAGTCCTCCAAAATCTGGAAACAAACTGGACTCCTCTGTCAGACACAATGTTCTCAGGAATGCCGTGTAAACGAACCACGTGCTGAAGGAACAACGGCACCAATTCAGAGGAGGAAGGCAACTTAGGTAATGGCACAAGATGTATCATTTTGGAAAACCTATCACAAATTACCCAGATGGTGGTCATTCTCTGAGAAACAGGAAGGTCGGAAATGAAATCCATAGAGATATGGGTCCATGGTCTCTTGGGCACAGGCAATGGCATCAACAAACCACTAGAGCGAGAGCAAGGCTTGGAGCGAGAGCAAGTCCCGCAGGACTGCACAAATTCCCTGACATCACGAGACAAGGTAGGCCACCAAAAGGACCGACTCACCAAGTCTCTGGTACCAAAAATTCCGGGATGCCCAGCCAATGCGGAACAATGAATCTCAGACATCACACTCTTTTTCCACTGGTCCGGGACAAACAATTTTCCAACAGGGCAGCGCTCGGGCCTATCCTCCTTACACCCCTCCAGAGCAAGTCTCAAATTGGGCGAGATGGCGGAAAGAACTACACCCTCTTTCAAAATAACAGAAGGATCAGATAACTCAGGAGAGTCCGCAAGGAAACTCCTCGAGAGGGCATCCGCCTTAACATTCTTAGTGCCAGGAAGAAAGGAAACCACAAAATCAAAACGTGTGAAAAACAAGGCCCACCTGGTCTGTCTAGGATTGAGTCGCTTGGCAGATTCCAGATAGACCAGATTCTTATGGTCCGTAAGGACCACCACCTGATGTTTGGCTCCCTCCAGCCAATGTCTCCACTCTTCAAAAGCCCACTTCATGGCCAATAACTCCCGATTACCCACGTCATAATTACGTTCAGTAGGAGAAAATTTTCGAGAGAAAAAAGCACAAGGGTTACCTTTAGAGGTCTCTGGATCTCTTTGGGACAAAACGGCACCTGCCCCAATTTCAGAGGCATCAACCTCCACCTGAAATGGCAGAGAAACATCTGGCTGCCGTAGAACAGGAGCAGAAGTGAATCTCTGCTTAAGTTCCTGAAACGCAGAGACTGCCTCAGGAGGCCAATTCACCACATCAGAACCCTTTCTGGTCAAATCAGTTAATGGTTTAACAATAACCGAGAAATTACCAATAAATTTACGATAAAAATTGGCAAAACCCAAAAATCTCTGAAGAGCCTTTAATGAAGTAGGTTGGACCCAATCACAGATGGCCTGAACCTTGACCGGGTCCATTTCAATAACAGATGGGGACTAAATGAATCCCAGAAATGAGATCCTCTGTACACCAAAAAGACACTTTGATCCCTTCACATACAGAGCATTCTCTCTCAAAATCTGGAATACAGTTCGAACATGTTTCACATGAGAGTCCCAGTCATTAGAAAAAATCAAGATATCATCCAAATAAACAATCAGAAATTTATCCACAAAATCCCTGAAAATGTGATTCATGAAGGACTGGAAGACGGAAGGAGCATTAGTGAGCCCAAAGGGCAGCACTAGGTACTCAAAATGCGCTTCAGGGGTATTGAATGCCGTCTTCCATTCATCCCCGTGCTTAATGCGAATAAGGTTATACGCCCCCTGAGGTCAAGCTTGGTAAACCAAGTAGCGTCTTTCACCCTGGAAAACAGGTCAGAAATCAAGGGTAACGGGTATTGATATTTCACAGTAATATTGTTCAAGAGACGATAATCAATACACGGCCTTAATGAACCATCTTTTTTGGCCACAAAGAAAAAACCGGCACCTAAGGGTGAAGAGTATGGTCTGATATGACCCTTCTCCAATGATTCCTTGATATAAGACCGCATAGCGTCATGGTCAGGTACAGACAAGTTAAAAAGGCGACCTTTAGGGAATTTACTACCCGGCACTAATTCAATAGCGCAGTCATAGCTCCTATGGGGAGGCAAGGATGCAGATTTACTTTCGCTAAACACATCAGAAAAATCAATCAAAAAGTCAGGAACATCCTGAGCCTGGGGGGAGGCAGAAAAAACAGGAGTGTTGGTATTAACACATTGGCAGCCCCAACTGGTTACAGACACAGATTTCCAATCCAAAACAGGATTATGAGACTGTAGCCAAGGGAAACCCAGCACGATAATGTCATGCAGATTATACAGAACCAAAAATTTGCAGCACTCCTGGTGATCAGGTTCAACCCTCATTATCACCTGAGTAGAAAACTGGGGTTTATTCTCAGCCAAAGGGGTAGAATCGATCCCCAGTAGGGGAATAGACTTCTGTAGGGGTATCAAGGGAAACCCACAACGTTTAGCAAAATCATAATCCATCAGGTTAATAGCTGCTCCAGAATCAACGAAAGCCTGAGCAGAAAATGAGGACAGAGAGCATATCAGAGTGACAGTTAATAAAAACTTAGTCTGAACACTACCCAAGACAACTGAGCGTGCAAAACGTCTTCCCCGCTTAGGACAGACTGAAATAGCATGAGAGGCATCACCACAGTAGAAACATAACCCATTGCGCTTTCGAAACTCATGACGCTGTGCCCCAGACACCACTCTATCACACTGCATGGGTTCAGAAGCTGGTTCACAAGGCAACACCATTCCACGCATACTTCTCCGCTCACGCAAACGTCTGTCAATTTGAATCGCTAATGACATAGAATCATTGAGACCAGAGGGGACAGGGAATCCCACCATAACATCCTTTACATTATCTGACAGACCCTTCCGGAAAAGGGCTGCCAAAGCGTCGTCATTCCATTTGGTCAGGACTGCCCACCTACGGAATCTCTGACAGTATAACTCAGCGTCATAAGGCCCCTGATTTAATGCCAACAAGGCTTTTTCAGCTTGATCAGTGACATTAGGCTCATCGTACAATAACCCCAAAGCCTGAAAAAATGCATCAACATCACTCAAAACAGGATCCCCAGGTGTCAGGGAAAAAGCCCAATCCTGAGGATCGCCGCGCAGGAGAGAGATGATAATTTGAACCTGCTGTGCTGCGTTCCCTGAGGACTTAGATTTTAAGGTAAAAAACAATTTACAATTATTTTTGAAATTCTGAAACTTAGCTCGATCCCCTAAAAACAAATCTGGCATGGGAATCCTAGGTTCCACAACAGGCAACCTAGCAAGATATGCAGCAATACTCTGAACCTCAGTGGCAAGCTGATCCACACGGCCAGACAACTGTGCAAACTCCATTGGGAGAAAAGATCCTCCCCAGCACCCAGAGATACAGAGGGAAAAAAATGCAACAAACAGAAAAATATCTCTGACAACTCTGACAACCTTTTTTCTTTCACAATATTTTTTCCCTTCTGTGAGTACCATACAATTTTCAATTTTTAGGCCGGTGATACTTTTATATATTTCGGTAGCTGAGGAGTGCAGGTAAAAAAGGCAATACACCAGAGCAGTTGGAATCTATGAGATTGCAGTACCCTGACTAACCACCACAACTAGAGGCAGCCGTGGAGCGTTCCTACGTTGGTCCTAGACGCCTCGTCACAGCCTGAGAAACTAACTACACCTAAAGATAGAAATAGGAAAGCTATCTGCCCCGGAGCAGAACCCCAAAGATAATAGAAAGCCCCCAAACATGTAATGGCTGTTAGACAAGATGAAATACTGACACAGAAAGAAAATAGTATGAGCAAACGCTGGGGCCCAAACTATCTAAATAGAAAAGGATAGGAAGGGTACTTACTGCAATCCCAGAAAATCCTGAAAAGCACCAACTCTACTAATTTCAAAATCACCTGAGATCACACGACTTCTACCACCTAAATTAGTTCTCTGGTGTAACAAAATCAAAACAGCAGCCACTGAAAAAACTGGAAAAAGCAAAAGTACAAACATCAGTGGCTGAACTAAACTGAGAGGGCAAAAGCCCCCGGAGGGGACCCTGAAGGCCCCCACAGAAGTGCAGGACAAAATGCAAAAATATAGCACAAAAACAAAAAGAAGAAAATGTCTTATCTGTTAGCAGGAGATGCAGAAACGACACAGCAGGCTACAAGGGAAACAGGAATGAAGGATTCAGACCAGAACAATTGATCACCGGCAACCCTGATGGGAAGGTGACTCCCTTATATAAGACCAGTCAGTAACACCTGATTCCCAATCCTCACAATCTTCACAATCTTCACTGGACAGACCAGCACCGCCTGTAACCACCAGAGGGAGCCTCTGCTCAGAACTCATCCCAAGCCCACTCACAACACCATTGCTAAAGAACAGTAAAAAGTCGTGCGTACAACTATCATCCTCAAACTCCCAGAGCTATCACAAACACTATTGCCTACAGAGGCGGCCCCGCGAGAATTTCTGGATGTGCGTGTCAAGAGGCTCCATGCCTTGACCGATTGTTTGCGCGTGAATGCTGACATTTCCAGGGTCATTATAGTTGTGTAAATGCGCTGGGGGCTCGTGTATCGGCCCCTAGGGTGTAATGCGTGATCATTTTAATTATTTTTCAATTCATAACCACATGTTCTCAGGCAGACAGGTCTATTTCACAGAAGTTGACTGTACAGTTGCATAATTTTTTTTTAAAATCATACATTTGCATAATTTTGTTTAAAATCGCACAGTTCTGCGATAATGTCGGGTGTTGGACACGCACTTATCAGTCTCTCATACGTGTCGCAGAAAGATTTTAGGCTGTTCTGCGAGAGTTTATTATGCACGTACTGTGCAGACATGTCAAGAAACATTTTGGTGTGTTCACCAGTCCATACGGGTGTTGTCATGTAAGGTGTTCGACCATCATCCTTCTGCTTCTTACTTACACGACGGCGCGATACCGCGCGTTTCTTTGACGGTAATGCATCGGCTGAATTGGCAGATGTTGGTACCGCGTTGTTATTTGCAGATTCTGTAGCTTGACACAGACGTATATTCTTACGCCTACCACTCTCCGTATTCCCGGGGTGTGCGATTGGCGCGTCGCTTTCTCCACGATACGCGACACACCTGGGTGAACGTGGTTCAGTTCTCAACTCCGCTCTGTTCTCAAATCCATAATTGGATTGTTGCAAAACTCGCGAATGACGCTCCTCCGTAACTAAAGAAAAGACACGTGGTGTAGTTAACCGCTAAGCGGGGGAGATATAGGAAAAGCTACAGGCCCCACATTACTCTGATTCAACGCGACATTTGTAAAGCTACCAACACCGATTATCTGTAAAACCGATGCATAATTGTTTGTATAAGTACAGTATAGAGAGGCCTAGTCATATATATACTTACAAGTATCCCCCGGGTGCTGATCTACAGAGAATGCTGAATTAACAGACATCACGCTGCTCGTTCGCGCCCGTATGGGGCTGATTTCTCCATCAAACTGCAACCTCGTGGGCGATACTTTAGCCGCTAAAATAAAATTTAACATACATGAATGCGCAAAGCACTCACAAAGCTAACTTGACACAGGTAAATAAAACTAGTTACCGCAGAAATTTTTATCTGCGTGTATAACTACACTATAGAGTTGCGTAGACATATACAGTATGTTATATTTTATATTAGCGGCTAAAGTATCGCCCACGAGGTTGCAGTTTGATGGAGAAATCAGCCCCATACGGGCGCGAACGAGCAGCGTGATGTCTGTTAATTCAGCATTCTCTGTAGATCAGCACCCGGGGGATACTTGTAAGTATATATATGACTAGGCCTCTCTATAGTGTACTTATACAAACAATTATGCATCGGTTTCACAGATAATCGGTGTTGGTAGCTTTACAAATGTCACGTTGAATCAGAGTAATGTGGGGCCTGTAGCTTTTCCTATATCTCGCCCGCTTAGCGGTTAACTACACCACGTGTCTTTTCTTTAGTTACGGAGGAGCGTCATTCGCGAGTTTTGCAACAATCCAATTATGGATTTGAGAACAGAGCGGAGTTGAGAACTGAACCACGTTCACTCAGGTGTGTCTCGTATCGTGGAGAAAGCGACCGCCAATCACACACCCCGGGAATACGGAGAGTGGTAGGCGTAAGAATATACGTCTGTGTCAAGCTACAGAATCTGCAAATAACAACTTTTCAGAGTGATGCTTTCTGTGCCTATATGCCTCGAATCTTCAGCAATTGTTAACTCTGCAGAAAATTGGCTGATATGGTTGGTCTTTTGTGGTTTTATTTTAATAGTTGACCATTTTTGACATCTTACGCTTAAGTAACCCATAGCACCATGGCCATGAGGTATGAAGAGTACAAGGCAAACAAGTTAAGGACATTTTTCCCAATTACTTATTGTGTTACAGGCACCAAAGCCTAAAAGAACTAACTAGTATTATGCTTTGAAGGAGGTAAGCTATAGACTCTCTGGATCTTTCTGAGCC